>JAWNPD010000679.1:11555000-11630000 GCA_035045305.1 Drosophila maculinotata | reverse complement strand
CACGCATATGTATTGCACTCGGAATCGCAGACGCCGTTGCTTTGTTTCTCCGGACAGCCGCGCTTCTCGCACATGGCACGCTGCTGCTCCAGATCGGCGGCATAGATGCCGGCGGCGCCAGTGTTGCCATTGCCATTGCCATTGGCATTGATCAGACCGGAACCGGAGGAGCCGCCACCGGAATTGCCGTTGCCATTGCCATTGATGCCGCCGCCAGCACCATTGCCCGACCAGCCGGCATAGTTGGCATCATAGATCTCGCAGCGTTTGCCCGTCCACTTGCTGGGACAGAGGCAGTCATAGTCACCGAGCAGATTGTCACAGGCAGCGCCCTGCAGGCAGGGATTCGGCTGGCACTCGTCCAGCGTATCGATCTCGCAGTGTTGTCCGGCGGTGCCGCGACTGCATTCACAGCGATAGCCGCCGGCATCCTCGATGATGCAGTTGCCGGCGCGACACGGATTCGAGTCGCAGTCCTGACCGCTGAACTCACAGTTCTTGCCATAGTAGCCGTCGGCGCAGACGCAATGATGACCGCTCTGCTTGGTGCTGCAGACGCCGCCATTCTGGCACGGTGACTGGGCACAAAAGTTGACCTTGTGCTCACAGTGGCGTCCCATGTGTCCGGGCCGGCAGTTGCAGTGATAGTTGTTGACCAGCTGGACGCAGTCGAGCGTGCCCGCATTGGAGCAGGGATTGCTCAGGCACTCGTTGATGTCGCCCTCGCAGCGGGCGCCCACAAATCCTGGCGGACAGGAGCACTCGAAGCCACCAACGCGATCGATGCAGCTGCCATTGTTGTGACAAGCGCCCGGCTCACAATCGTTCTTGTTCATCTCACAAATGATGCCCAGCGTGCCGGGTGGACAGCTGCAGCTGAAGCCCTGGACGAGATCGTGACAGGTGCCGCCATTCTGGCAGGGATCCGGTGCGCAATCATCAATGTTGAGCTCACAGTTCTGGCCCTGGAAGCCCTGGCGACAGCTGCACTCGTAGGCACCAACCAGATCACGACAGGTGCCGCCATTCTGACATGGTTGCGAGGCGCACTCATCGATGTCCTGCTGACAGTAGCTGCCGGCATATCCTTGGCTGCAGTAGCAGACATGACTGTTGCCATGATTCTTGCACGTCCCATTGTTGCACAGCTGCTTGACACTCAATCCCTTGCGCTGCGCCGCATCCTGGCAGCTTATCGTCTGGACATCGCACAGTTTGCCCGTCCATCCGGCGGCGCACTTGCAGTTGAACTGATGCTTCAGCTGGCTGCAACTGGCGCCATTCTCGCATGGCGATTGAGCACACCAGTCCACATAGTCGGAGCACTGTTTGCCCGTATAGCCGCTGGGGCAATGGCAGGTGTACTCATCGCGCTGCTCGTGACAGGTGCCACCGTTGAGGCAAGGAGCCGAATCGCATTTGTTGAGCTTATACTGACAGTTGGCGCCGCTGTAATCCGCCAGGCAGCTGCAGTTGTAGCCATTGATGCCATCGATGCACCTGCCGCCATTCAAGCACGAGCTCTCCGTGCAATCCTCATCGTTTGTCTGGCAATCGATGCCACTGAATCCCAGTGGACAGGTGCACGTATAGCTGTTCACATACTGGCGACAGGTGGCTCCATTCTGGCAGGGCATGGCCAGGCACTCGTTGATGTCCGTTTCGCAGTGTTTGCCATCGAAGCCATCTACGCAGAGGCAGGAGTAGTCACCGATGCCATCCAGACAGGTGCCGCCATTCTGGCAGGGGAACGAGGCGCAATCATCGGTATTGATGGCGCAATCCCGTCCCTCGTATCCCTTGGTGCACAGGCAGCGATACGAGCCGGGCACATTCAGACAGCTGGCTCCATTGCGACAGGGTGAACTGAAGGCGCACTCATCGATATCCTCGTCGCAGTAGCGACCCGTATAGCCCAGCTTGCAGGTGCACGAGAAGTCAAGGAAATTCGGACTCGGCGTACACTTGGCCTCGTTGCGGCACCGATTGCTGGCACACGGATCCAGTTGGCTCTCGCAATTGAGTCCGGTGTAGGGCACCTTGCAGACGCACTTGTAGCCATTGACCTTGTCGATGCAGGTGCCACCGTTGGCGCACGGATTACTCAGGCAATCGTCGATATTTGTCTCACACTTGTGTCCCGTATAGCCGGGCATGCACTGGCAGCTGAAAGCGTTCAGCTTGTCGAAGCAGCTGCCGCCATGCTGGCACGGATTGCTGGCGCACTCGTCGATGTCGTGTTCGCAACGCTTGCCGGCATAGCCGGGCGGACAGTGGCAGATGAACTCGTTGATGCCATCCTCGCAGCGGCCATCATTGACGCAGGGACTCGACGCACACTCGTCCACATCGCTGAGGCAGCGGGCATCGTAGAACCCACGCGGACATTCGCACTTGTAGCCATTGACGAGATCCATGCAGACACCGTTGTTGGCACAGGGATTGCTGGCGCACTCGTCCACATTGAGTTCACAGTGCTGGCCGGTGAAGCCGGGCACACAGCTGCAGCTGTACGAGTTGATGCCATCGATGCAGCTGGCGCCGTTGTTGCACGGATTGCTGTGGCATTCGTTCACATTGATCTCACAGTTCTTGCCACTGGTGCCGGGTAGGCAGTGGCACAGATAGCTGCCCACACGATCCACACAGTGTCCGCCAAACTGGCAGGGATTCGATTCGCATTCGTTGATCTGCTTCTGGCAGAGATAGCCGGTGAAACCGGGATCGCACAGGCATTTGAAGCTATTGTCGCCATCGATGCACTTGCCCCGATGGCACGGACTCGAGTCGCAATCGTTGATGTTGATCTCACAGCTGGCGCCCGTATAGCCCGGCGGACACTCGCAGCTGTAGCCGGCTATGGAGTCGTGACAGATGCCGGTATTCCGGCACGGCTGCGACTGGCAATCATCGATGTTGATCTGACAGCGGGCGCCGGTGAAGCCCAGCGCACAGCTGCATTTGAATCCATTGATCTTGTCGTGGCAGATGCCCTCGTTGAGGCAGGGAGACGACTGGCACTCATCGATATCAATCTCGCACTGGGTGCCCGTGAATCCTGGCATGCAGACGCAACGAAAGGTGCCCGGATCATCCAAACAGCTGCCCTCATTCTGGCACGGATGCGATTCGCATTCGTTGATGTTCGTCTCGCAACGTGGCCCGGTGAATCCCTGCGAGCAGTTGCACATGAACGAGCCCGGCGTATTCACACAGATGCCGTTGTGTTCGCACGGCGAACCCTGATCACATTCATCCGTATCCTCGGAGCAATCGACGCCCTTGAAGCCGGTGGCGCAGGAGCACGCATATGACCCATTTATGGGGCTCGTATCGCAAATGGCATCCGCATGGCAGGGATTCGAGGTGCACGCATCGTCCAGGTGGCACAGCAGTCCCGTCTTCCCAGCCGTGCAGCGGCAATAGAAGCTGCCAACGCCATCGATGCACGTGGCTCCATAGAAGCATGCCGCCTGCACACAATCATCAATATTCTCGCTGCAATCGCTGCCCGCCCAGCCATTCACACAGATGCAACTGTACGTTCCATGGGTGTTCGTACACGTTGCACCGTTCTGGCAGACAGACGGACGCAGGGCGCACTCGTCCACATCGACGTCACAATAGCGACCCGTAAAGTTGGGCGGACAGTTGCAGCGATAGTCGTTGATGCCGTCCACACAGGTGCCGCCATTCTGGCAAAGATTGCCTGGACAATCATCGATGTTCTGATCGCAGTTCTTGCCCTCGAAGCCTGCAAATGGAAATGGAAGAAGAAGCAATTGTTCAATTAATAATTATATCAATAAATGATATATAAATTAAATATGATTAAATACTTGGTTTATTATTGATTATTACTTTTACTGTAGTAAAATGTTTTCGAATGTAGATTTCAAATTAAAACTAGCAATAAATACCAAACAAAAATAAATACTAAACTTTATATATGTACATTTAAAAGTACCGATCTCTTTTTATATTATTTTAAGCTAGTGCTAAAAAATGTTTTAATTAATTTGGTTAGATTATATATATTACCAAAGTTATATTTATTTCAAAATCTTTTTGATTTATGTATATTGATTGTTTATAGATCTGCTTCGATTTTGAATTTTGCTTTACTGGCTTCAAGGAGATTATATATCTGAGAGATACAAAGGAGTTTAATTGCTTACAGTAGTCTAGTTAAATATTTTATTCTTTTGTGCTTCATAAATTACTATTTAAATTATAAGATTTTAATCAAACTTTTATAAATTGGTAAAGTGTAGCCTACTTTATTTCGCATTAAATTAAACTGGTTAGTTAATTTTCTAAATTTGACACGAATGAACAGCTATTTTGATACCCTTTGCGATAGTACATTTTTGTATCTCTCATCTACATTCATTTATTAATATTCAAAGTAAAAATGCATAAGCTAATAAAGTATCTTAGAGCATAATGAAACTTAATGCGTTTGGGATCAATAAGCGCAAAGGAAAGCTCGGGATTGGAAGGATCATGTGGAATATTGAGACAAGAAGTAAACTGCTGACAAAGATGAAATGTGAATGGAAGGACTTGAGAAAAACAAAATAACCCAAAAATATTTAAAAATTATTTTCGAATTCGCTTTTAATACCAAAAATACCAATAGTTTTTATACAACGCTAAGCGGTCACACTGTGATGTACACAAATACATATGTGCATAGGCATATGTATGTACATACATGTATGTACATATGTGTTGTGTATGTGTTCAATGGAGTGCATAAACAGATTTATGGACAACAACACAGCATCATAAAATGCTTCAATAAACGAAAACGTTTACAACAACAACTACAACAACTGGCCAGGGCATGAACAACAACAAAAAAAAGTGGTTGCCAGGCAATGCGAAGAAGGCGCACATAGCGCAGACAGCGCTTATAATATGTTCATACATACATACGCATGTACATATGTATGTACATATATACATACATAATATACGGCGACGTATGCAGCTGTGTTGCACATGTTTCTTCAGCCAGATGGAGGCCTAAACTCTGGCATGAGGGAGGGTGCTGCTGCTGGGCGATGAGAGCGCTGAGCGCGCACACAGGTAAGCTGAGCCGAGAACAACAGCTTGCCGGCGCTCTCTCGCTCTCTCTGACAGTACGGCTGCGCGCACGCTCTCTGAAAGGTTGCGCCTGCGGCAATGTATACATACAAACAAACATATGTACATACATACATACATATAAAAAGACAACAACAATAGCAAAGCAAAAGAAAAAACTGCGCGCCGCTGCGCATGCGAAGCGAATGAGCAAACAAAATGTAAAGAAGTAAAATAGACGCTCGCATGCGCATACATATGTACATACATATACGTGTGTGTGTGTGTGTGTGTACAACACGTCTTTGGTTGTTCTTTCCCACGGTCTCATATCTGGCCAGGCAGCTATCTGAATGCGCGCCAAGTAAACGAGCGCAACGAGCGTCGTCCACGAGCGCGCTCGCTCGCTCTCTCTCCCTCTCGCTGTCTCTCTAGCTCGCTCGCTCCCCCCAAAACATACATACACAAACAGAACCACAACAACAATGGATAAATGTTGCTTATGCTGCCGCGCTCGCTAGCTTCGTCAACTGCTCTTGCTTCGGCTTTCGTTTGGGGCACACTCGGCTCGATCGAGTTTTCTACTACTTTTATGCTCTGTGCATGAGTATGTGTGTGTCTCTGTCTGTGTGTGTGTTTGTTTGGCTACGCTTCGGACTTCGACTTTGTACATTGCGCTTTACTTTGTGCCTCATTCGAGGAATTAAATCGCACTTTATGTCGATCCCCCCGCACCGCAAAAGCCCATCAGCCCATCAGCTCATACACGCTCTCGCTCTCTGTCTGTTGAGTGTATGGGTGTGTGTTTGTGTGTGTGTGCATGCATTGGAAGCTTCGCGCGCTCTTTGCGACTCGGCTCTGCTCGCCCACAGCTTTTTTTAATGGATTTTCTTGCTTGGTCGGTTTCGCTTCGTTTTTGGTCTTAAAAGAAGGGCCCAAAACACACACACACACAAACATACACACACACAGATATGCATATGTATGTATGCTAGGAGCTTGCTGTCCCAGCCCAGTTATTGTCATTGCTTGTTGTTGTTGTTGTTGCGCTGGGCTGATCGATTTTGTTGTTGCTGTTGCTTTTGTTCTTCTCTTTTTTGTATTTTTTTATTATTATTATGATTATGCATTTGTGTGTGTGTTGGTGTATTTGGTTGGGGGACCGCAACTTGTTGCCTGGGCCTGGATTGGAGACTGGAGAGTGGCATTTTCAATGCATACTTTTAAAAATAAACCAAGGCAGGGCAACGGCGACAACGACAACAACGGCAACAACAACAACAAGCATCTGCTGATCTGTTGCACACATGTTGCATGTTCGCGCTTCACGCCACATAGCAATCGACGTTACCCAGTCACTTAGTGGCACTTTGAACTCTAGACAGCAGCTGCTCCAGTGACTCTCAAACCACTCGCCGCAAAACCGAGCAAATTTAATGAAACGTTGCAAACGCAACAACAACAACAAGACACACTGCACGCTAAAATTATGCAGCCCACCCTCCGTCTTCTTGCATGTTTGCGTGCGTCTGTGTGTGTGTGTGTGTGTGTGTGCCCATTTAAGTCAATTGGTTGCAACCATTTGCATGAGCTGTTGGTCCGTTGGGTCAATCGACGACCTGTGACAAAAACACAAGAGCCTGGCAACAATGTTGCCAAGCAATTAATCGTAGCGTATAAGGTCGCTCACAAATTCCGCACACTATCCTTGCAAATGTTTGCAAGCCCTACAACAAATGTAATTTAGAAAGTTGTCACTTTATAAACATAGCAGTATATATATGTACAATAAAGCAGTGCATAATAGAGGCCAAAGTTGAGCAAAACAATATATTCTGATATTCGTGTATTTGCAACAATGTTGCCAAACTCAGCTCAGCGCTTAATGAAAGCAAAATAAAGCTAACAGTACCAAAAAAGGTTTGCTTTTTATATATGTATGTACATATGTATGAATTAAATAACAGTACTGGCCGTTTTTTTTTTGCTATGCTTCCAGGCTTAAAATTCAAATGCTCAATTGTATTCAATTCTGATTCATTGCTGAGCATAATCGATAAACTGTTATCGAGCCATGTGTCTCTCTGTGTGTGTGTGTGTGTGTGTGTGTGTTAGCGCGAGAGATTCTTCTGAGTCATGACTCGCCACGAGCCAAATGGTGGCCCAAGTTTGAATTGCATCGCTGCTGTTGCTGCTGGGGCTGTTGCTGCTGTTGTTGTTGTTGTTGTTGTTGTTGTTGCTGTTGCTGCTGTTGCTGCTGCCCACGCGGGGCCAAACTCGTTTGCTAGCTTGACTCGCTGGGCCGGCCTCCTCCCCCTTTGGCCTGACATTATTCATCATTCATCGGTTGCAACTTTTACCCCAAGAAAACGCATCCCATTTGGGCAGCATTGAATCATGATCTCTTCCTCACCGCCCACCCCCCTCCTCCTCACCAACCAGTCTCTTGTTGGCTTTTGTCTGGCTTTTGTTTCTTTTGCTTTTGTTCAATTGTGCATGACCTCCTTAGGGCGTAACTGTGCTTAAGCATCGCAACAAACCAACAAGCGAACAAGCGAACAAGCGAGCAACGTCCAGCTTGCAGCATCCAGCATCCAGCATCGTCCATCGTCCATCGTCCATGGTCCATGCTCCATTGGCTGGGCTGAGTGAGCCGTGGCTGATTTATTTGTAATTTGCTTGGCCAGCAGAGCAAATTAAGCCAGCGCTCGATTTTGATGCCTTTGACTGACTTCTCCGGATCCTGCTGCAAGAGGAGGGGGCTGCAGTTGAGCGGTGGGGGCGAAAGGGGGTAAAGGCAAGGTACGCTGCTGGGAAACAAGTTGCAAAAGGCAGGCAGGCAGGCAGCGAGCGAGCGAGTAGCTTTTGTTATTGCAGTTTGTGCCGCCCGTTTTGCATAATGAGTGCAACTCCGCCCCTCCTTGCAACAATTCCCACTGGCATCTCCCGCGCTACCAACGTGATGTCCACAGGGCGCTTCGTGTCGTGTCGACTGGTTTGCTATACTTGCTGTTGTTGTTGTTGTTGCTGCTGCTGCTGCTGTTGTAATTTCTGTTGCCCAACATTGGCACAAAAGGCGTTATAACATTTCCATTGCATTATTGCATTTTATGTTATTTTTTTTTTTTTTAATTTTAATTTTTTTGTATTTTTTTTTTTGTTGTTATATTTCTATTGTCTGCATCTTGAAATTCCTTTCATTAGTTTGGTTTGTTTCATTACGGTTGTGGTCCGTTTGAAAAATGGCCGCCTTTGGTCACACTTTCGCACGCTCAGTGTTCATTAGAATTTTTTATTGGGCGCAATTAAAATTGAGGCCACTCCCACCGACTGTCCGTCCGTCCGTCTGTCCGTCCGTCCATCTGTCCAACTGCAGTCGCGTTCATTCGCACTGCACTGCACTGCAAACTACAACAATGCAGTTCACTTCAATTGAAGTGAATTAAATGAGAATTGCACACACACACACACACACACACACACACACACGTGCATTTAAATGCCTTCATAAATATGTAAAATGCAAATGTATGCTATTTACATGTCTACATTAAATGGTCGACAATTGTCACAGATGTTGCGGTGGGGAGTGCCAAAATGAGAGGGGGTAGAGGGGCTCGATTAAGTGGCTGACACTGCCTTTTAGAATGGCGTCGATGGCAAAAAGTTATACATCGATTAAATATACTAAATGCACAAAGGTACAACTGGAAATGGACCATGAATTATTGAAATGTGAAAAATGAAACATATGAACATGATTTGCAAAAAAAGCACAGTTTTATAATCGCCAGCGGAATAGTTGGAAACTAAACGTAGCATGTGAAAAAAAAAAACAGTTTTGGATGCAAGTCAAGAAAGTGAAGAAGAAGAAGCAGAATATGCGAAAACCATTTTACAAACAAAATAAGTTTCATAGGGATAGAAGAAAATGTCTAGGAAAATACTGAAATCATCTTTTGAAATGGATTGAATTACTTAAATTCAAGCAAGAATATTGTAATGAGTTTAAGAAATTTGATGCTATGTATAAGGATTATTTTTGTAATTTCAGATCTAATTTTAGTTATCGAGTAGGTGATGTTGTTTTTAGCTAAACAAGTCTTAGTAAATGCGATAATACGTTAATAAGTGAGGTATAAAATTATACAATTATGAAAGGCCAATTTTCGAGATAAATCGAAACAGATGCCATAATAAATACTAATTTTAGAGTACCCTAATGGCTAAAAACTATGTGTTCCCTTAAACTACATTTTTAAAATCTAAATATTGTTATATGTATGTACACATATTATTAAATACTTTAATAAATAAACAACAACAAAAATGTAGGGATTATTTATCGGAATCGTTTGTTTTTCACTTACCACGTGGACATTTGCAGTCGTAGGTGAGTCCGTTGGCGCGACATGTGCCACCGTTTTGACAGGGTGACGGCGAGCAGGGCTTGTACTTGGTGTCGCAATCCTTGCCAGTGTAGCCGGCTGGGCACATGCATCTGGAAAGAGTGGAGAAGCGGGGAAGTAGAAACGTTAGAATGATGCAGCAGCAATGCCAATTGAAAGGAGGCAGCATGGCCAGTCGAACGTTAGTTAATTGCAACGTGCAACTTGCAACTTGCAACTTGCAGCGTGCAACGTGCAGCGGTGCAGCGTGCAGCGTGCAATGTGAAACGTGCAACTTCCGTTTGATCGAAATGTGTCTTGTGATGGACTTGGTGGCATGCGCCTCGTCCAGCTGCTGGTCTACAATCTCTCGCTCACAACTCTAGTCGTAGCCTGATCTCTCTCTCTCTCTCTCTCTGCTCTCTCTCTCTCTTCTTAGTTGCTGTCTTGTCGTCTACAATTGCCCAGAGTTGGTGGCATTAACCGGTTCCTTGGGGCTGGGTACACAGGGCCACAACAATAAAAGCCAATATGTACAACAATGTTGGTAGCTAGTTTTTTCTTCTTCTTCTTCTTCTCTTTTCTTATAGCCATATACATACATACATATACATATGTATATGTATGATTTTCTTTATTATTATTTCGGGTTGTTGTTTTTTATGGCGTTTCTTTGTGTCTCCCTCTCTTGTTGTGTGTACATTGATTTTGGGCACAATTCCTCAAATTGTTTATGTTAGATTACAAAAAAAAAAAAAAAAAAAACTGAGTAAAGAAAAAACAAAGTTAATTTGTTTGCTCGCACAACATGGAAAACTGCAACGATTCTGAAGAATTGAGTAGACGTAAGAACTGTTCAAACTGGTTTCTTGTGCTAGCACCGTAAAAGGCAGGCAGCTGTTACCCCTTTACCGCCCCGCCCGGGCCCACAGTGTTGGCCTCTTGCGTCTGAAGACGGCCGCTAATTAAGACCATTAAGCGCATTTAATTAAATTAAACAATTAAAAGGCACAAACGCTTAAATAGGCAACAAGCCTCGAGTGCCGCAAATGCTCTTTAGGGACCTGTGCAACTGGCCAATGAACTGGGCCCAGTTAATATACCTCAGTCGCCAGCTATCACCGATCTTGCCCCTGCCACTGATGCTGCCCCTAATGCTGCTGCTGCTGCTGCTGACCAAATTACACATTGAAAATTGCTTCACCTTCGCTTTGGGCAAAACTAACGAACGAAATTCAAAATTGATTTTTGATTGACATGTGAAACTCAGCGGGCCAATGCCCCGAGGCGTTGATGATGAGGCTGAGGATCGTTGGATTCGTGGTTTGCTGGATCGCTGGTTTGGTGGCGCAGCAAATGAGCCAGACAGCAGACCCTCCACATTGCTTGGACTCATCTCCGGTGGGTCATTAAGTCGGCTGTGAGTGCACTCAGTCGCGTGAGTGTTACTCGTTTCGATTGCAGCACCAAATTGTAGCAGCTTCTGAGTATATGCGTGTTTATTTCATGAATAAGTTGCGCTCACTTTTCATTTGCATTCTTCTGTCAAAACTATTGTTGCATGTTGACCAAATTTATTCATGAATACACTCACTTTGTATACGAATATGTATGCACGAATGAAAAGCATTTATACATATACTCAATACATGGTCTACTCATGAATACATTCACTTATTGTACAAGTACTCATATGCTCATATTCACACAGTTTTTCTTTGCATTCTTCTGTCAAAATTATTGTTGCATGTTGACCAAATTTATTCATGAATACACTCACTTTGTATACGAATATGTATGCACGAATGAAAAGCATTTATACATATACTCAATACATGGTCTACTCATGAATACATTCACTTATTGTACAAGTACTCAAATGCACATATTCACCAGTTATTCACACACTTTGCAAATACACTCACTTGTTATTCCGGAATTTACTCATCTGGTAATACAGCTTAGAGTAGTGTCCTCAATCAGTTTGAATGGTAACGAATCAAATGTATTCATGGAACGATTCGCATGTTGGCAGCACTAAATCTCGCCAAATGACAGCTTTAGAATATTAGATGGCTTATGACCGCATGTTTAGATGTGTGTAATGGCTTGCCTATTCATAAGCAGACATTCAGACATTCAGACATTCATATTCATAGGCTTGAGCATGACTAAGCTTACGAGTGTATCATATATCGCTGTCCACTAAATTAACAATTTTATTTCGCTTGGAAAGCAATTTGAATTTAAATAACGTTTTATTTACGCATAAATACAATGAAAATCGGCAAAGACAATGTGAATATTATGCGAATCGTTCGACTGTCGACATTCGGTGGCAGACATTTAAACAGAACTAAGCCCCATTGACAAAAAAGGAATCAATATTCGAATATATGGAAAAGCAAAAGTCATCCAAATGAATGCTTAACGAGCTGCGGCGGTTAAACGCATTTCGACAGCCTGATTGCAATTTATGGGTAGGGGTAGGGGCAGGGGCAGGGGCACTGGTAGGAGTAGCAGTAGGAGTAGGGGCACTGGTAGTGGTAAGGTTACCCCACCCAATAAAGCGCGTCATGTTTACTGAATCGAACTGCTGGTGGTTAGTCCACGTCCTACAAATTGTCAATTAGTGACAATACACAAGATCGAACCTAAGCCATATGTTTATGCTAATTGCTAGCCAAATGTCGGATCATTTGGGTCATTATACAAATGGCAAAGGAAAAATAAGAAAACAAAAAGAGCAACACAGTAAAACACATGTTCACATCGCACTTTTCAGCTCGAATAGGTTTCTATCTCAATTTCCATACGCTGTGCGAAGGGGTGAAAAAGGGGTATATTGCGTTTGGATATTTTGCAGATCTAAAAGCTGCTAATTTTGGGTATAAACTGCCTTTATAGACCACTCTCAACCGTTGAACTACTCTTTATATGAACCGAGTACTCTGCTCTGCTTACAATATTATCTTTGGGGTATTCAATTCAGCGTCGACTATTCCTTTAATCAAGCACTCTATTTTACAATTATTTATCTTGTAACTAACATTTTTTACCTGATTTATCATTTTATTATTTTTGGTTTGGTGGGTTTTTTCCCAATCCTTGCCACAAATGTTGGACCAATCTTTCAAGATAATTACCCACAGATAATTTCTTTGATTTTTATATTTTTTATTTACTATATATATATAAATATACATTTTTGTTTTTAAAAAATTAATTTTCCTGCGTCCTCTGCTCCTAGTCGACATTAAATAAATAAATAAATAATTTGTGTTGCCGCTCGGTAACATTAATCTATCAAAATTGAACGATTTGAATTTATGATAATATTTGATTTAGTCAACAATTGCTTTGCCCCGTCTAGAATAGAGTATCGCGCAGTCGGGCGCTTTGTAGTAGCTGCATATTTTATGCTTGCCGCTTAAGCTTAAACAAAAGACGCCTCCCGCGTGCCCGCCCCCGTCGTTTAGCTTTGGGCCTGGGTAGCTGGTAATTTGTGTGTTTCAAATTAAAAATGCAAATGATGCCAATGAAATAATTTAATTTACATGTCGCGAACGCGAACCAGTTGAGGAGAGGCTGCGAAACAAAGCGCCGGAAATTTCAGTTAGTTGCCGCGTTTCTATTGACGCTATTTAAATGCAACTGTGTGTGCATTGGTGTGTGTATTGGTGTGTGTGTGTGTGTGTGTGTGTGTGTTTGTGATTTAATTCAATAGTTTTTGTATATTTTAATTAAAGTGGAAACGTTGCGTCCAGTTGGACCAATTGCCAATTTGTTGTTCAATGTTTTCGGCCAAAATCAATAAACTATTTTAATCGCTTCGCTATGCAAATGCGTATTCGGGCCCAAACGGCTAACAATGAAGCAGCGAATTTGATTTTATAAATTATTACTTTTAAATTGCCATTAATTTGGCGCACAGCCGCAAACGGTTTAACAATAAATTCGATAAATATGCAAATGCGACGATTTGTTTTCTTTGATATCGCCTAATACCCCACATACAACTCTACCCCCCCGTCAGCCGGATCTGATCGGAACGTGTCTGATCTTTCGTCGAACAAGCAACCAAATTTGCACTTGTCACTTGCTGAGTTATGAACTAAATTCATCAATGACACTGCCTGAAAGTGATGCTTAAATATATGACTCTATAGAGTCTATAGATGTTTTTTAGATAGTTAAAAAACCGATGGAATTATTACCATTGCTGACATATTAAACTGATATAATATAGTGCTCACATTCTGACAACATTTATGTTAGTACCCACATTTTCCATTGCCATAGCTTTGTCAAAACTGGACCGATCTTACAGAGCAATGTCTTTTTACCTCTGTAGTAATACTACATTTAAATCTCGAAACAACTTTTTTGATAATCAAATGCATTAACAAATTTTGTAAGGCACAGATCTCAACTTTCCAATGCCATAACTTTGTCAAAACTAACTCGATTTTAAAGTCCGAGTCCATTTTGGCCATGGTTTGTCTTCTAGACTAATTCTGCATTTAAATTTGAAGCAGTATTTTTTTCTTTCGGATTTTTCGTCAAAAATCATGTCAACTTTAAAAGTTTACAAAAATGCCCTTGCAAGACTTAAAACTACCAAACTTTGTCAAAACGGAACTAATTTTCAAAAACAATTTCTTTTTTTAGGCTGTGCTCATTAAAAATTGATAAAAAGTATCCTAAACAAACACAATAGATACAGAAGATTATCAATATTCAAGATTCGACTGGAGCACATTTACTAAGTAGTTATTATTGAGGGTATATCATTGATGGGATACTTACTGATAAGAGCCATGCGTGTTGACGCAGGTGCCGCCATATTGGCAAGGATTCGATTGGCACTCCTCCACATCCTCGGAGCAGGTGTGACCCGTAAATCCAGGCGGACAGTTGCAGCTGAAGCTGCTGCTGCCGGCCATAGCGGAACAGGTGCCGCCATTGCGACAGGGTGAACTGGCGCACAGATTCTGGGTCTGGCAGTGTTCGCCTGCAAAGTACAGAAGCCGCCAACAAATTGGGGAGATAGAGAGAGAGAGAGAGAGTTGGATAAGCAATGTGATTGGAGGATTAGGCAGAGTGTGATTAACTTACCCGTATAGCCATTGGCACAGATGCAGCTGTACTCCTGGAGCGTCTTGAGCTGGCAAGTGCCGCCATTGAAGCAGCGCGCCTGATCGCAGGCATTGGCCACGGCAATCTCGCAGAGCGACTCCTCAAAGCCGAGCGGGCACAGGCACGAGATGCCAGGCCGGCCATTCCGAAAGGCCACCTGACAGGTGCCGCCATTCTGGCAGCGTCCGTGGCCCGTCAGGCAGGGATTCCGATGTTCACAGTAGTCGCCAACGTAGCGTGTATCGCAACTGCAATAGATACAAAAAAAGCAGATACAGATTTAGATATGCTATACATGTGTGTGTGTGTGTGTGTGTGTGTGTGTTCAAATCCCGATACATTCATATACATACATACATATATAATGCATGCATACGTTTATCTAGTTTATGGACAGCGGACAGCGGCCTGTGGCAGTCAGATTTGCGGCGGCAGATTTGTGTCTATCGATAAGCGCCAAAGTGTTAAAGCAGCTGACAAACTGACAAACTGACAAAGTTGCCTCATTTCCGCTTTCGCAGCAAAGCAAAAAAAGCAAAGCAGAGGTGTGAAAATCTTTGGTTTATTGCAAATTTGTTTTTATTACATATATATTTGCAAAATTAGAATTTTGTATAAGAGAAATCACAAATTTTCCACAGCTAGCATAAAACCACATGCCAAAAAAAGAATGCTGAGTTGTTTTCAGGTAATTTGATTAAAGTCAGCAGTTAATATGTATAACATATCAGTGATCAGAATTCTCTTCTGACAAAAAAAAGGCAGCTGTTTCAAATCCTTTGCCAAATGTTGATCAAATAAAAAAGCAACATGCGGGTTGATCAAACATCAGTGTCGCATTGGAAATCAATAAGTGTGCGCAATATGTCTTTGCCAGCAAACCAACAGCAGCAAATGCAACAGCAACAACAGCAACAACAACAACAATAGCAACAACAAATTAGCAAAGTAATTGCATTCAGTGAATGCAGCGCCTTCGATTGCCAAAGACGAAGATGAAGACGATGACGATGATGACAATGACGTTGTTGTTGTTGCTGCTGTTGCTGATGATGATTATACCGGAGTTGGAGTTAAAGTCGAACGACAACTTGCACATTGTTGTTTTCCCTTGAGAAAACAATTTTTATGTACGGTAATTTGTGCGCGATCTTGATTGCATATTAAATTTTCATCGAAGCCAAAGTCAAAGCCAGCTACGCGAAGCAATGAGAAAATTACACGCATTGCAGCAGCATCCCAACAGCAACATCCCAACAGCAACAACAACAACAACAAAGCTGATGAAGAAGAAGAAGAAGAGGCAGCAGCAGCAGCAGCAGCAGTTGCAGTAGCAACAAGAATCAGCAGCAATGAATAATCATTAAGGCGACTGCTGCTTTGGCCAGTGGCTAGGCTGGAGCGGACTGGATTGGGAACGGCTTTTCTTTGGCGCTGCCACTTACCGTTACAAGTGTGTGAAAATGCTTTAGATTTAGCATTAATTTGTATCACACATAACCTCACAAAATGCCCAACCTAACCTCAAACGGCGAGCGTGCGATTGTGTGAGTGTGTGTGAGTGTGTGTCGATTGTTGATCGTAATCGAAGCTGTTCGGGAAAATTAAATGGCGGTAGGCAAAACAGTTAGCAACATGTTGTTGTTGGCTTGAGAAATCGATGTTTGGCTGCCGCTGTTGCCACTGCTGCCACTGCTGCTGCTGCTGCTGCAGCTGATGTTGGGGATTAAAGGCAAAAGCGAAACAAAGTGAAACAACGGACAACAGCAGCGCCAAGTGGCCAGCGGCGATGCGGCTGATAAGACTGCCAGCGGACTCCCATTCAAATGAGGTGTCAGGCGTTTTTAACCGCTGCTGCACCGAGGCAAAAATTAATGTAATATAAATTATACACGAGCCAGTTGAGTTGAGTTTTTAGTCTGTGCTGAGAGTTTTGCTGCCTGCCTGCCTGCCTCCAGTTGGTAACTTGTTTTCATGTTTTGTTTGCTGGCGTTTCAAATGAAACACAAGAGAGAGAGAGAGAGAGAAAGAAAGAAAAAAAAGTGTACAAAACGAAGAAAAATAAATGAAAACGTGACTCGCATTGGCAAATAAAGCAAAGTATCCAGCGGTAGCGTGGACAGGGTGTGTTAAAGTTTGCTAGAGATGGCTGCGTGACAGCGATCTCAGTCACGTCCCATTCCCATTCTCGTTCTCGTTCTCATCTACTACTATTTACGAAACGAAATGCAAGTCATTGCGGTGGCGTGGTGAGTTCTTCTCTGTGGTGTGTGGTGAGTTTTGTAAAAATCTTGCCAACATGTAAGTACTGCAACTTCAATGTAGGTCTACATGTGTGGTGAGTTTGTATAGTTTGGTGAGTTATGTCAAAGTGTGGTGAGTTTTTACTAGGTCTTAAAATCTTGCAATACACATGCAACATTCCCAGTCTTTTTTTAATATTGTGTTTTGGGTGTGGTGAATTTGACTTCTAATAACTTAACGTCACGTTCACATCAAATCATCAACATCACGATCTTTATGAGATCTGGCTGCACACGCCTGCAAACAAATAACAAAAAAAAAAAAAGAAAAAAAAAAATCTTAGCCTTGTGTGAGAAAAAAAATCGATTTGGCATGTTCAGACTCAATCGCTGTCGCTGTCGCTGGCGATTTCAATTTGCGGTCGAGAAGCGAGAGAGAAATGTTCATAATCATAACTTTATAAAGCTTCAGCAACAGCAGCTTCTCACGAGCGTAACCGCAGCAGCAGCGGCGGCAACAGCAGCCGGAGCAACTGGAGGCTATCGAATGTGCAGCATTGAGGTTGGGTGAAGTTGGTATCCATAACCAGAAGATGATTTAATGTCTTTGCCCGATGATCAGTCATCTTTGCTCTGGCCGCTGCTCTGGTCCGTGGTCCATCGTCCCATGGACTATGGCTTCAGCGTCAGCGTCAGCTTTAATGCAGCTGCAGTAGATCTACGAATGCGGCTAACTATGTTAGTATGTACTATGTGCAAGTACAACGCCTAGTTAGCTGCTGGTTAGCGGCTGCCGGCGTTGTTGTAATGCTCTCTGGGTATCTAATTTCTGCCGAGCAATGCAATTCACACGCTAGCGCAGCTGGCGACGTTTTCTGCTCAGCAGCACACATATCAAGATCGACGGACGACCGACGGACGACCGACGATCGACGACAATGTTGTATTATATAGAGCCTGGGGGAGCCACAGGAGAGGCGAGTCAAGCCAAACTGAGCAGAGCGAAGGTGAGCGGCGGTGAGCGGAGCAGAGCAGTGCCGAAAAATGCTTATCGCCCAGCCAACATCGCTGTCAATGTCTTGCAGCGCCTGCAGGCTGCTGCTGCTGCTGCTGCTGCTGCTGCAGTCTCAGCCAGAGTTGCAATTAAAGGCTCGGCTGTGGCTGCGGCTTGGCCCGGCCTCGCTTGGCTCGTTGACAAAAGCGCCCAATTAAAGCATAATTCTCTTTTTATTTGGCAAAAGGCAAACAATCATGTTGATGCTCCTGCTGCTGCTCCATGATATTGATCTTTGCTGCAAACTGTAGCTGCCTCTCCGACTCCGAATCCGACTCCGACTCCGACTCAGTGATGAGCTGCAACATTTGTTGCTGCTGCCTTGCCTGTCTGTTTGTGTGTGACAAGTGCGTGCTTTGTGTATGCGATCAGTCGAACTCTTGATCTTTCAGATACACATATGTACATGCACATACATACAAACACACAAGGCAGCGTCATTCATTTGATTATCAGTCCAAACAGAGATCATTCATTATGCTAATTCACTATGCTTAACCCCTAACAATGTTTGCTAAATAAGACGATGCTCGTGGTTTTGGGTTATCTATGGCGACATTAGGTTCAGTTCAAATCAGTTGCAGCACTTTGTTGTCTGGCTGATTTGGCAGAAATTGAGATTAGCATTCTTCGAAATTTCCCGAGAATTGCATCAATCAAAGTCACTCGAGGTTAAAAAGCAAGTTTCAGTTTCAAATTATAGCCAGCACTTGGCTAAAGTATTTTAATCATATTTATTTTATTCATGATTTTTTTGATCATATTTTATTCAAATATTATGTATTATACTGAATAGTTAAAAATACATTCCGTTCAACTTTATACAATTTTCAATTATTTAAATATTTTGAAAATAATATGAACTTCACAGGATCATCTGAAAACGAAACTTTCATGTCAAAGCCCAGCTTTCTAGCCAACAAAAGAAAAAGACGAGTAGAATGTGTCCCAAAGGTTAAGCCAAAAGCATAAGCCAAAGACACGAGAAACAAGCCAAGCGACAGTAAAATGTTGAGCAAAAGTTCCAAGATGCTTTTTCTTGTCACTCGCCCGGTTTTTGTTGTTCTGTTTTAAGGTAGTGGGGTTTTGGTTTTTGTTTTTGTTATTATTTTATTTTCTTTTTTAAGCAAACAGCGCACACTTCTCACATTACCAACATGCCATAGCTGTTGTGCACATTTTTCACGTGAAAAGCCAACAATGCTCGCCGGCGGGGCGGGGCGGGTCAGGCCGGGAAAGGGACAGCACCAAAAACTGGGCAGGTGCAACATGCACAGACAGAAAAATAAAACGACTCTTTGTTGTTCTTGTCGTACTATGTCAATGTGCCATTTTGAGTCACTGTCAGTCTATCTCTATATCGTTCTCTTTCTCTATGGGTCTATCTCTATTTGTGCCTCTGCTTTTCACCCCAGCCATTTATCTATGTATTTATGTACTCGGTATTTGTTTAGCAGCTGAGCTCGGCTACAACTTCAGCTGAGAGCCGTAGCCGTAGCCGGACCCGTTTGGTTTTTGTTTTCGGCGACCGACAAATGCGTGACCCCGCAGCTCAGCAACAAATTTTACACCACATTTCTTTCCGCCTTTAGCTGTCTGTCTATCCAAACAGCCAGCCAAGCAGCCATCCATCCATTCAGCCATCCATCCATCTATACATCCATCTATCCATCTAACGTTTGAGTTGCATGCCATGCCGCATTTTCAGCTGTGCGTTTAGATTTCGTTTCGTTTGCTTTTGTCTGCTGCGCATGCGCAGGTAAAAAAAAATGCATATTTTACGGGCACCGAGCACGTCAAATGCTTTACAGGTATGCAGCAGCAGCAGCGACCTTTATTTACAATGCAATGCAGTTGTCAATACACTTGGCGTGTTGCGCAACATTGTTGCCAGCCACATGTTATCGATAAGTGCCACTGTGCAACATTGTGTTAATTCAAACAAGCTAATTAATTAAAATATGGCAAAGTTTGCATTTGTTGTTTGTTATTACAGTTGAAACTCAATTTATCATTTATGCGATTTATCGATATATTGCTATCGAGAATATCATTTGTTTGTTGTATGTAACTTCTAGTATATATTTTAACATTTAATGATATTTTAAGCACCAATGACGAGGAACAAATCTTGAGTTATCAGTATTTGTGTAAAAATGTTTTCCATCAAAGTATATACTTGTATTTACATATATATATACATAATATAATTAAATTATATACTTTAGTATCGCTGCAGCCGATGTGAACTCAGTGGACTACAATACAACATCATAAAATTTGAAATGCAGCTTTTATTATGGCAACGTTAATAGGTTCTTGTATAATCTATGTTATATTCGGTTTCGGTTTTTGAATATTGCATGCAAATCCGTGTATGTGTATTTTAATTGCACCAATTCAACAAATAAGCAACTATTGTCAAGTCATTAAAAAATGACAGAGCAGTGCAATAAACCACACAAAAAGAGACTGCAACATGGCCATCATATGACAGGGCATGGGAATTATGGCAGCTGTCATCATCGGGCCGGCTCGGCTCGGCCCGTCTCCGCTCGGCTCATGTGGCTGCTTGTTATGACATGGCCCAAAACAATGCTAGATTTATGAAATGCAATGCGCCGTCGCCTCTTTGCGAGTCTTCTGCGTCTCCCCAACTGCTGCCCACCTCCACCTCCAACACCGACTCCGACTTCGACTCCGAGTTGTGTCTCTGGGATTCAGAGTCATAATTAAAATTTTGGTGTGGTGTGCTGTTGTTGCAGTTTGCAGTTCGTCCTCCTTTGCCGCTGAGTCGTGAGAATGCGCAATATACGATAATTGAGTTTCAATAAAACGTTTTAATTTGACAAGAGAGAGAGAGAGAGAGAGAGAGAGAGGAGAGAGCGAGGGAACGAGAGACGCAACGAAATTAAATGAAATGAAATCAGACGACTTGAAATGAAATATAATAAAAAAGGCAGCAACAAAAAAAACAGCAACTTGGCTAAAGGAATTTTGTACGCCAACGCCTTGGCTGCAAAAAAGGGCGCGCAAAATGAAGAGCAAAAGGGTTTCGGTATTGGTTATTCCGGTTCAGGTGTATGTGTGTATGTGTGTGTAGCAACAATTTATGGCCATTGCTGGCTGTGGCTGCGACTGCTGCTGTATAAGGCAAGAATGTAAAATGCAAGCGGAATGCACAATAAACATTCGCTACGCTCAGGCGGGGACCGAACGCTGTTGGGAATGGGCAAACGGACTCCAGCTAACTGGGGCTTGGTGGGGAGGAGCTGATTTGTTATAGCAGCAGCAGCAGCAGCAGCCGTCGCTGCCGCAACACAGAAAAGCAATCAAAGCAGGTTGCAAACAAGTTTCGACCTCGCGGCATGGAGCGAGAAACTGAAAACTTGGGGATCTGGAAGCTGCCTCCTGGCCCTGCTGATCAAAATCGAAGGATGCGCCAGCTAGCCAGCCAGCCAGCCAGTCAGCCAGCACACAAAATGGCCGCCAGCTGACGCGCTCTCTAAATGTGTCATCATCAGCTCAGCGCAGCTCTCAGTTTGCTAACTGTAACTGGACCATAAAAAGCTGCTGCTGCTGCTGCGGCCAAGACGCTTATGAGATTAGCGCGGCATTTGCTTTTGACTTTTGTGCTTGGGCATTTTCATTGTCATTTCCTTTGGCCAGCCCTGTTTTTTATTTGTTTGTTTTTTTTTTGTTGTTAGATACACACACACACACACACACACACACACACTGAAACAGCACCCGACAGTTGCTGCTGTCGTGCTTAATGATGAGTTAATTAAAGTAATTGCACAGAGAGCTTGAAAATATTTCACTTTTTGTTTGGAGGGCAACAACAGCAGGTAAGCTAAGGTAAAAAGCCAGTGCAGGGCAAAAAGGGGGCGCAGTGCGGTGCGGTGGCCGGGGCCAGGTAAGCAGCAAAAGAGCAAAGGAAAGCCAAAAAGAACATTTCAAGTGCAAAGCGTGTGAGCCGAGAGTTGAAATAAAAACCAAAGTTGTTGTTATTCTTCAGCTTCGGCTTCTGCTGCTGCTTCTTCTTATTCAGCTGCTGCTCTCGTCGTGTGGGGAAATGAAATTAAATGGAAATATACAAGCATGGGCATTAAGCAATACACACACACACGTACACACACACACACGTACACGCACACATATGTTCGCTCTCTCTTTCTCTCATGAAACAATGAATTGAGCTGCACAATACAAAACGAAAGACTTAGGCAACGAACTTGCCCGAGGCTTACCAACAAAAATAATAACAACGACCAAAATTAAGCGAACAAAATTCTTTACGCCTTCCTTTTTTTTTACTTTTTACTTTTTGGCTTGTCTCGGGTCAGCAATTCAGTGACTTTGCTTTCTGAACTGTCACGGCGTAATTGTCACTAGATAAGCAAATTTCGCTGCAGCGGGAAACTGTATACAATTCCAACATATAGCGCAGCTATTGATAATATTGATTAAAATACAACAAAAATAAACTTAAAAGACATTCATCCAATATATTAAATATATTTAAAAATATAATTTGTTATTGATTTTATTAAATTGTATTATAGGTTTTTACATCTTGAGACTGTATTTACGCAGGTAATAAATTACAAAATGTGAGCTACTAGATATTTAAATATTCTAGATTTTTAACTAGCACAATTCCAGCTCATAACCTGATTTCAAAACCAGTTACTTAGATTACATGATTCTCGTTGCTTGAATGCAATTAAATAGAGTACCCATAAAAATTCAGTATTTCAGCAGTCAGTTCAAAAGAAAATCAATTCCGAGTATTCGAATACGAAACACGATTGGAATAATCTATTCGAGCGTTTTACCAATTGAAGAACGGAATCATAAATTAGAAAACTGCATCGGAGCCATTCAATATGGATTCTCTCACATTTTCCAATCGACAATTTCTATCGCCAAATATTTGTACAGCCAGCCCGAGATGACTCATCAGCCACATGAACATCAAGCTCATCATCACGCAGATTCGAGTTTTTTTTTTAGTTTTGGTGTTTTTTACCGGTCATCTGGAGATTGTTGATTGCTCGCACTTCAAAGCAAAATGTTCAATATGCCGCATTTTGCTGCCTTAGTCAAATTTTTTTCATTGTCGATTTTTTTGTTGTTTTGTTGGTGGGAGCTGCTCATTAACATGTCATAAACCGCAAGTAACAAAAAAAAAAAAATAAATAAAGGAGATAAAATAATGTTGGCCACACAATAAAAATCGAGAAATAATAGACGAAACAATTGATGGCAAGAGGGCGCCATTATGGCAATCGAAGAACGGTTAGCAGCCGCGGCAGCCGCCACTTTTATTGAGGCACAATCAAATTCATTGTTCTGGGTCGCGCTCAAGTGCATAATTGTGCGAGAGAGCAGCTTGTGGGCGATGCATGCAACCAAAAATGGACTCGAAACATGACATTTGACATGACTAGAGAGCTGTTGTGGTTGTTGTGGTTGTTGTGGCTGTTGGGGTTGTTGTTGTTGCCAAGAGGCAATCAAAGCGAATCAACGTCTCGCTGACATAAACGGCTGTAAGATCTGCAAACGTCGCGTCGCGTCGTGTCCTGTGCAGGCCATCAACTCGGGCAATCAAGTCAATTAAACAAACAACCAATGGAGCACTGTCGAGAGTCGAGAGTCGCAAGTCTGGCGTTTGGCGTTTGGCTTGGAGGCACAGATTGCAGCCGGGTCGCGCTGATCGAGCTGATCGTATCGAGCTGATCGGTAAACGGCAAAATAAACACAGTTTGCCAAAAGCTCGTGAAATTTTCAAATTTGCAAAATAATCATTGAGCTGTGCACCAATTCGAAATCAAGACAAAATGTGGTAAATGTACCCCACAGCTGCCAGCGAGGATTGGCCAAAAAAAAAAAAAAAAATACAAAACAAAAATGGAACAACTGCTTTTATTTAGGCTTGCCAAAGTTTTAATACCCTTGCAGGAATATGAAGATTATATAGCTTATATATATGTCATAAAACAAGTCTTATGTGAGCTAAAAGATCCGATATTGATAATGGCTATACTCAAGCCGCTATTCGATATGTGATATAGATTTATGAAAAGTTTTTAACTACGAGCTGGCTTTAGCTACATATAAAAAATATATTTGAGATTTTCCACAGTGTTTTGCATATTTTCTGTACAAATTGTAATACCCTCGGCAAGGGTATAAATACATACGCGCCAGACTGAGCGCGATCCTCTAATAGCTCAAGCTCTAGCTGCAGCTACAGTTACTGTTTCCGACTCTATGGCTGACAAAGTTCAAGCGATGTTATCGCACATTCAGACAGAGAGGGACAACGCCACAAAGAGAGACAGAGCGAGCGAGCGAGCGAGAGACAGAGAGAGAGAGCGAGAAAGAGAGAGAAGGAGATCAGTTACATATGTAAAGACTGGAATGGAGTCTATGGCTTGATCGTGCCGTTGATGATCAGAGACAGAAACGGAGTCAGAGTCTGAGGCCGAGTCTGAGTTTGCGACCAGCAGAGAGAAGCGAGAAGAGCCAAAGAGGCAGGCATGAGGCATGAGGCAAATGTACTGCCACATGGCTTGATCATCAGCAACGATCGCCGAGTCAGTCCAGAGAAAATGTCGTAAAACCAACGACGACGACAACAACAGCAGCAACACACAAAAAAAGCGGTCGCATTTTTAGGCTAAAAGCTAAAGCGCTTTTATGTAATTGCCTGCTAAAGATAGTGATAGCAAAATAGTCGCCAAGATATGTACGTGGAGTGGCAAGCGAAGAAGCCGTTGCAATGTGGCTACCGCTGATTGCTGCAAATCACTCACGATCACTCACAAAACAAAAAAGCAGAGAACATACCTTATGTAGGCTAAATAGTCAATGAACGATGAACGTGGAACGCTTTGATCAACTCTCGAGCATGTCAGAGAGCAAAGATCACGTGGATGAAAAAGCCATTCGAGTGACTCAAATACATAATGCTACTCAATGAAAGCGCCCCCGATCGTGCTGTTGATCATTGATCACCGATCACTGATCACTGATCACTGATCACCGATCACCGATCACCGATCACAGCTGCTGCTGCAATTGCGAGCGAGCTTTCGACAATGCAATCGATCTTGAAACGATCTGTGTACAATGCACGCCCCGAGTTTTAATTATGCCATGTTCGCAGACTCGTAAAATTTTGACAGACTCTGTCACACAACAAAAAGAAGAAACTAACGTCAAGTAACCATATCATAACTCAGCTCAAGTTATGCGTTGCGTACGTGCCATTTGTTTTGAACCGCATTCGTATTTGATTTATTACAAAAGCGGACCGAAAATACCGACAAAAAAACCAAACTGCACTGCCACAAAATAGACGAAACATAAAAAACGCGCCAGCTACAACAAAATGCTGCAATATTCCCAAAAAAAAAACAACAAAAAAAAAACAGTGGAACGAGTGAAAATGTTCGAGAAATCAGAAAAACCCGGCAAAGGCACGAACCCGCGTCGCATCGTTCGTCAACATTCGTTGTCATTCGGCGTGGTCCCTGGAGAATCTCTCTGCGGAGCGGAGTTTCTTGTGCGGGCGCTTTTGTCTGCCTTTGAAGGAAATTGAATTTCAGCTCAGTTTCAATCCTTTCGGATATTTGTATTCTTATTTTATTTGGGTTTGGTTTTTTTTATCTGCATTTGCCTCATTGTCTAGACGAATTTCGAGTGAACTGAAGTTTAGTTCTTTTCTTTATATATTTATTTATTTTTGGGTTTTTTTTTGCTGCAGGACAACAAATGTCAATTCGCATTGATGGAAGCCTCAATTTCAATTTCTTTTGCGTGTGTGTCCTTGGAATGGACGTTGCTTGTTGCTTGTTGGCTGTCGGTTGGTAGCCACCGCTGTCGAGCAATTGATTGACATATGCAAATTGCTGCTGTCATTTCGGCAGCCCAAAACTTATGCTAATAATTGAGCAAATCAATTCAAGTTTATGGCAAATATTTGACATTACCCCTCGACCCGTCGCCCTTGCTCATTGCTCAGGCCATCAATTCGACGCGCTGTATTCATTTGCATAAATTGACATCAGACGTTGTAACCTGGGCCTAATTAATGAATGCTTCCTTCCGCTCCATAAACTGGATTTCGCATTGGAGGGGTGTGGGGGCTGCTTCTCTCTGTTTTATACTACTATTTAGATGTGTGTGTATATTTCAATTTACTTACGCGCAGTAGGATTTGCCATTGGTCTGCGTGATGCATGTGCCGCCATTTTTGCAGCCCAGCGTGGTGCAGGAAACGGCCAGGGAGGAGCTGGTTTCTGTAAATAGAAAACAATAAGAATATTTTAGCATTGGTTTTAGATTTACTACAGTAATTTACGACATTTTCAGAATAGTTTTTTGCAGTAGTGCAATAGTTTTCTAAGTTGCCGTAATATATTTTTAATGGACTCAGATACAATTTGTATATTTTGCTTGAGTATCTACCGACAACATATAATAAATAAAATTATATACGTTCGCATTCATAATTCCAATTTGAATATGAATTTAGTTAGTTAGTTCTTAATATACCTACATACATATATACCTATCTATATATGTATGTGCGTATACTTAATACGCCCGTATTGCAAGTATACCTCTACAATGTCTCTGGTTTCATGTTCTATTCGCGCATTAAATTGTTGACTTTTAAGTGGGGGGTGGGGGAGGCCGAGCGGCACAGCCGGCATGTCAAAGCCCATGACGATCGTTGACAACAACAACAACGTCCAGCAAATCGCAATTAGAAGAAGCAGAATACTAAACAAAAACAACAACAGCAATACATAGAGTTCAGTGCACTTAAACTATTCAGCAGAGAAAAGGGGGCTTCGACAAAAAACAACAAAAAAAAACACGACTTGTGCAATTCGCATAAACGAATAAGTAGTAGAAGAAGAAAGACAAAACTCTGAATATGCTTATATTTCATTGTAAAAATGGCACACAAATTAAACAAACGCGCCGCGCGCCAAAGCGCCCCAATGTTTGCTAATTGGGCGTGTGGCGATTTCCTGTCTCGACGAGCGAAGGGTCCGGGTAAGCATGGGGTTAGGGGAGGGGGCTGGGGGGGGGAAAGAACAGTCAACAGGCGACAATAAGTTTTGATTGCCCAGCACAATAAATAAATAGCTTTGTCTTCGCAGCGGGTCAACGACAAAAAGAAGCAAGAAATATATCATAAACTCTGCGCTGCAGCACTTAAAACCTTACCGTCTCCCTCTCTCTCACACACAATATACATATGTATATATATATATAGATTGTATATGTGTGTGTGTGTATATCTGGCAACCCTTTTTTTTTTCAATGAGCGCGCACTGTGTGCCGCTTGGCATTCCAAATGCAACAATTGTCGCGAATACGTTAACATAAAATTCGCATTTGAATGATCGATGGGGCAGACACAGAAAAAACAACCCGGCATAAATCTTGGCCTGATAAAAACATATATGAATATACATACACACACACACACATACACATATACATACATACAAACGATCGCAGCGAAATTTCAAGCTTGAGTCATACGCGGCGTATGCATAATATTGCGAAATTTATGCGAATACAGCAGCAAAGTCGCGCAACATGTTGCTATACATTGTTGATTGTCTTAATTTTTTGCAACATTGCGACGCCAGCTGCCTGCCTTTTAATATGTGTGTGTGTATGTGTGCGCGTGTGTGTGTGTATATATAAACTAATTGACCTCAATTAGTGCAGCAAAAAGATAAAAAAAAATATAAAAAAAGCGGACCATAAAAATGTTTTATTCGCATTATTAAGGTGCGGTTCTTGAGGGAGAGAAAGAACAAATACGCCGAACATTATTTGCATCATTATCATCAAATCCGATGGAATAATATTTCATATAACTCTAAATACAATCAAGCAACTTATGACTTGAAATAATAAACTTTAACTGCTTCAAGTTGCAGAAACTAAAAAAAAAAGCACAGAGAATTCAAGCTTTTAACTTTGATGTATTTTTTAATTATTTATTTTGTTCCATTAATTTTGATACAATAATAATTAATGTTTTGCATTTTATTGCAGACTTTGTTCAAAGTACGATTTGCCAAAGATTTTGCCCGCGACTTTGAATTTGCCACATTGTAGCTATTATATTTACCAGCTACTGTGAACTAATTTCTGACTGCTGTTCACCTCCCTTCCCCTTCCCCTTCCCGCCCACCGCTAATGACTCACCTGGCCAGCTGCAGCTGATTTGCATGACTCCAGCGGCGGTTGACAAAAATAAAAACTGTCAACTTTTCTAAATTGTTTTTATTTTTTTGTTTACTTTATTTTTGCTGTAGCTTTGTAATCGGTCTAGTTTGCCGCGGTAGGCGTGGCCAGCTGGGCTTTAATGAATTAGCAGGCCGCTCTGGGCCATTCAACGCTTCATCGACAGAGCGTGAAACGTTTTTAGTTTTTCAGCGTTTTTTTTTTTGTTAGCTTTTCTGTGTACGTTTTTTTTTGTTTATTGCGTGTGATTTACCGCACAATGAAAAGCGCTCTACAAATCGGTTGGCGCACTTGTTTTGGGGCCTTTTGCTCTGGCGTTTAGTCGGCCGCTTGGCGATGCAGGCAAGTGTAACGGTAAGTCTCACCCGCACCTGGCCCACCGACAAATGAGTTGTTAATTGCTCGCATTGTTGCTTGAAGCGCAGCCAATTCACTCATAACTAGGCTTAAGTTGTAGCATAATTAAAGATCAGCAATTCAGCTGATGATATCATATTACAAATTATGGCGCCTCGACAATAGGCACGCTTTGGCTGGAGAACTCACATATAGTAAATATAATAATAAACAACTTATCAATATTTGACATTTAATGATGAACTTTTTGTTATATATGTACATATAGATATTGCAAATTAAAAACAGAAATTTGTTATAATAGGAAAAAGTAAAAAGTGTTTTTCAACATTCTTTACACAAATGAAGGAAGTTCAGATTTCTTTAGTGAAGACTGCATTCTTATATGTATGTATATTAAATATTATATTTGTTTATTTCTTTTGACATGTGCTCCAATTGCTCTCAAGGCATACCTGATCTGTGATCTAGAGTTTCGATTTATAGACAATTTTTTGAAAAATCGTTGTTTATTTTAATTTTATTTATTTTTTTAATGGATTTTTTTTATTTTTACGAGCGTAGTCAAGAAAGTGCGCCAGGCTGTGTATGTGATAAAACTTAATTTTAAGAACCATAAATTTTACGTTGTTAAGGGGGGGCGGAGCGCGCGCGCGTGTGTGTGTGTGTGTGTGTGTGTGTGTGTGGCAAGGGGTGCAGACTAATGTCATTGGCCGTTATAAATGGCGCTTATCGAATTTAAATTTTTGCGCGCTGTTGCTGCTGCCCCACACACACACACACACTGAGACACAGCAAACAACAAACAAAAGCCACCCAAAAACGCTATCAGCATAATAAGCAGCAGCAGCAGCAGCAACAACAACAACAACAACAGCGGCGAAACTGAAACTAAAACAAAGACAAAAACCAAAACACAGAAACAACATCGACAGCGACAAGTAAAATAGCAACAAAAAAAAACATAAAAGCAACAATAACAACAAGCTAAAAACAAAACCACGGCCAAAAATTTCTCACGCTTTTCTCCAGCGTACAAAGGCGCGCACTAAATATATGTATATCTATACATACATACATATACATATATATAATAAATATATAAATAAAACTATCAAAAAACCGCAGAGCGCAGTTATAAAGCAATACAGCGAAAATCATAAAATAACAATTTAGTTATAAAAAAAAAAAAAAAGCCCCCACTTTGGATTATTGGGTGGCGCGTGGGCTGGACGCGGGGCAGGCAAGGCTTTGGCATGTGCGATAAAATGGATAAAATATAAAAAGCTCTACAGTTTTTTGCCAAGTGATCTTCATTCCAATTAAACACTTACATATACTCTGTAAACTGAGCGAAAAATAAACAAATAACTTGAATATTGATAGATAGTTTCTTAAGTATATTTATGGATTTTTTTTTTACTTAATGAAACTCAATTCTTTTTTCATAAAATGCATTTGACTCTTAAAGTCGCAGTTGGCAAGACAATGCAAAATGTTGAGACTGAGACCCAAGTTTTATCTGTGGGTGGACAAAAACAATAGCAACAATTGCAATATGTATGTGTATGTGCATTAACATAGGAAACGAGCCTCCGAACAATGCCTCGTGTGGCATACATGCATAATCTGAAGGCATTTCAAGCTAACGTTTAATCTGTCATAGTTAAACGCGTCATAAATGCTACAACCGAAACTTCGATACGCTCAAGTTCTCAGGCTTTATCTAAATATAAAATATGAAATGGAAATATGCGCGCAAAAAAGCTCGACAAGAATCCACATGCATGTTTCTACATGTTCCAAAGTCAGGCGAGCAATTATCTTGAAAACTGAACAGAATTTCGTCATATTGTGTAAAAACGATTTAAAGTTAATGCGGCTGCAAAATTATCACATGTTTGTACATAGTTGAAAATACTAAGTATCTAAGAGTAAGCTAAACCTAAGTATTTTTTTTTGATTACTTGAAGAGACCTATTTTATCTTACAAGCTTTGTTCAAATGCTTGTCAAATAGTATTTTGAAAACCATTAAAGTTTAACGCTGCTAGAATTTTTTATTTCTTGTGAGTTGAAAATCATCGCAATTGTATTTAGATCATCTTAGATTACTGTTTTAAACGGTTTTGAGCTAACATCTGGTAATATATTTTGAAGCTGTGCTTTTGTTAAGCATTCTTATCAAATTTCTATTAGTTGGCAAACTTTATTATTGAAATCTTGAGTTTTAATAAAGCGGTTATATTATCTGGAATATTTTGAGTGATATTCAGTTTCGCATCATCTTGGAGCAGCTTTATTTCGAACGATCGTCTCCAACTTGCGCTGAGGATCAGCTCAGATTGTCAGCTGTCTAATTTGCGTTCTGATAAAACTTCAGTTGGAAAATTGCGACGCAAATATTGCAGTTCTTCTCCCCTCCACTCATTTCCACTCTTCCCTATATCTGTGTTCTGTTCTAGACTGAGATAAAAGCGAGACGATGTCGATGTTCGCATTGAGCCAATGAGCTACATAGCTCTTCAAATGCTCAAATGTTCACAGGCGGCGTTCACAAGTGCTGACAAATTGTTGCGGGGGCGGTTGTTGGGATATAACGCGTGGAGGTGGCAGCTACAACAATGAAAAGCTAAATAAAAATAAATAGTCGCCCCATAAATAATGTGTAATGGCAAATAGAAAACGAAAGACGAACAACAACAAGAGACACAACCACAGGCATCGTTGTAATAACGGCAGGCAAGGAGGCATCGAGGGGGAAAAGGGGGGAGGGGTCGCAATGGTGAGGGAGGGGCTGCTGTGGTGGCAGCAAAATGCGGAAAGATTGTAAAGTGTTAATGAAAAAGTAGTGGCTCCAAGTGGCTCAAAGACGGGGTCTGCAGACGCAGACGCGGACGCCGACGAAGCGCAGCATAGAAAACTCAGTCGTAAAACGAACAACCAAACAACCAAACAACCGAACAGCCGAACAACGAACAACCGAACAACGAGTGTGGGAACCGAACCGAACGAGCCCCATCAACACGAGTAAACATTGCGACGCCTCGGTTCAGTTCGGTTCGGTTCGCTTTTTATTTATTTTTCTTCTTTTTTTTTTTGTTTTTTTTTTTCATTTTTTAGGTTACATGTTGCCGGAGTACAGCATGGAATTTTTGCGGTCTGTCCATTTGTATAGTCAGTAGTATTCCCGACGCGTCGCAACGTCTTCAGCTCTGATAGATTAATAGGCCACAGTCAAGCCGAGCTCATGAAAGAGACAGACAGACAGACAGACAGAGAGAGAGCGAGAGAGAGAGAGAGAGAGATAACAGAGCCGCCCAAGACGTTCCGACTGCAACTGCCCCAAACCCCCAACCCAGACCCCGCCACGCCAACAAGTCGCTTGGTAATCGCTCTGGGTCTGCGTTTCTATCTGTCAGTTGATGGAGTACTCGAAATACTCGTAATTGGATCATCGCTCGGTCTGCGTTTTGGGTGGAGCAAGAGGATGTTGTGGTTTTTGTGGTTATTGCTTCTGCATCTTCTTGTTGCTTTACAACTTTGGCCACAAAGTGATAAGAATAAGATATTCGAATAAGGCTGTCTAATAATGTGACTGAAGTAAAAAAAAAAACAATTACTTTCCAGTCGAAATTGATATATTCATTACATTTTATATGAAGATATTTCTCAACTCTAATAAGCAAAAGATACATATACGATTTTAGATTCCTTAAACATTTTGTGTATGATCTGAATACCTTTAGGATTGTAAGGAAGAATATTTATTATAAATGCAATTATTTTTTTATATTCTTTTTTTTTTTAAGATATAAATTTTGAAGTAATCGCTAGTATATCTCTTTGACATATGACACAGACATATGGTGCATTAGTGTGTGTATTATGTGTATGTGTGTTACAGACCTACCCTAAGCACCCTCACCGAATGCTACGTAATTGAGCGCATGATAACCGCAACAACAACTATAACAGCAACTACAACAACAACAACAATGATAAAAGCAAACGGGCCAAATGGGGCAGCTGCAGCATTTGTAAACTGGGTTTTCGGGTGTTTTGCAGTCTTGCCTCGATTGGTAATTGAAGTGCACTTGAAAACATATGCGACACTTTGCACTTGGCTGCAGCACAGCAGAGCAGTGGCATCAACACCCCCAACCCCCAGCGAGCAACCCCTGGCAGGAGGAAGAGAGCGAGGAAGCGTTGACTATGCGATGGCCGGCAACGTGGGAACAAACAACAATAAAACTGAGTGAGACATAGACAGAGAGAGAGAGAAAGAGAGAGAGAGAGAGAGAGAGCGCAACAGAAGACACCCTCATGATGAGGTCGTCCAAATGCGCGCCAAAGCCGATGGAGTCGCAAATGGCTGCGCAGGCGCACACACACACACACACAGACACATACACACGCACACATAAAACTTTACATTCGGAGTCTCAGTGTTTTTAAAGGGTTGAAGTTTAAAATCCATATTAATAATGTGACATATGAGCAATATTATGCCATTAACTCTCTGTCTCTTACCCTCTCTCTGTCTGTCTCTCTCTCTCTCTCTCTCTCTCTGTGTGTCTGTCATTGTCGCTGTGTGTACTTTAAATAAAGTGAAGCATTTAACACTTCCGGCAGACAAGAACAACAACAAGAAAGCTACACTAAAAACATGCCAGAGCGTGTGAATGTTTAGTTTAGCTTACTTTGTTTATATACCCTGTGGGCTAAGGGCATAATAAAAAGGGCATAAACAGACTTGAGTCGATTTAGCTTACTTCTATGGTCTATCAATTTGAAGCCCTTTGAAGTTGAAGATTATTCAATATATAGTGTTTTTTATATTTTAATGAATTACATATATTTATTTGAACAATTATACTATATATTATTTTAAAGGGTATTCAGAGCTGTGTACAGGATATCTGCTAGTCGAGAGCACTCTTTAGGCATTCATGATGTGCCCTATGCTTTATGGCCTAAAGTCTGGAGTCTTGAGTCTTCAGCGTCTGTTCGTTGCCATGTGGCATTGCTAATTGTTAAAGCCAGGTTCAAAGTCAAAGAGTTGGCAACGCGGTGGCGCCACCTGTAGAGAAAGAGAGTGTGAGGGAGCGGGCAGAGAGAGAGTTGACAGCAGCTCGCTAAGTGATCGAAGGGCCTCCTGTTGCCCGTTAGCTGACATTTAATATGCAAATACCAACACACACATATACACACACACACACAAACTTAAAACACACACACATGCAGACAACTTTAGTCAGAATTTGATTCGTTTTTAACTACCATATATAACTGTGCTTGCTGCATTTCTTATCTCCGACCGGGCAGTTAAGTAAATGAATTCAAAAGATACTCTAATGATCGGAGAGAGTATTCATTCAATGATGATTGGTCTATGCATCAATTAGTTGCAAGCTGATGAAATGAAATGTGGAAACTTCGTTTTCTATATGGCTGTATAATGTTATAGATAAATACGGCAACTGCTGGCTATGTAGCTAGTTGTTTTGTCTTCTTATCGGTAGTTTCTTAGAGATATGTAAATCTGCTTCGGTTTTGGTATAGCATTTCTGGCAATATGTATACATACATACATATGTGATCCACTTTGATCGGTCTTTTGGCTATACAACCCAAATTTACATTCCTTTTTTTATCTAACGACATATTGAAAGACGTCAACAGCATATATTTAAGCTGGCTCTATTTTTTATCAGCTCTTAAACATGCTCAACATTAGTTATCTGTGACTTTCTATGTGTGAGTGTAGTGCTGATCTTGGGCTGATCTACTTATGGAATGCCAGCAAACAGATGGATTCTGACACCCAAAACAAGAAACAAATCAAGACGAAGCCTTACGACTTGTTTCTTCAAGCGATCTGCGCTGCAAGTGTACACATACAGAGATGGTACATATGTATATGTATATGTATAATGATGATTGTCATTGCTCATTGCACACACACACACACACACACACACACACACACACATATACACACATAAGGCAAGAGAGAGCGCCTGCATCGCTGACTTTTTGCTTTTGCCACATTTTGTTGTAAGTTGTGGAGCTTAGAAAGAATTTCTATGTTTCAACACCGATCGCGTTGAGTGCGCGTGCGAGCGAGATGCCACACATAGTGTATGTGTGCGCACATGCCGTCTCGCTCTAACATCGCGTGCAACACAAACGCCTGGGCCTGGCCCTGGCCAAGAGACTCAAGACTCAAGACTCAAGACTCAAGACACAAGACTCAAGCCACAAGACAGCAGACAAGACACTTTGGGTAATATCTATAAAAATTGTTGTTCAGCTGAGAGTTGAGAGTTTTTGCCCCGTTCATTTGTTCTCGCTGTGGCCCGAGGTTGTCAGCCTTTTTGGACCCAAGCCCAGGCCGGGCCCAGGCCATGAAGTGGTTATAAGAATAAGACACACAAAGCAGAAAACACAAGAAACAAAAAAAAAAAATACCCGAAGACGGAGTAAGAAAATGGAAAGAGAAAAAGAAAAAAAATAAAACTAAAAACTTGTTCGGTCAGTGCGTAGCAAAGCAGCATAAATGTAAGTGTGTGTGTGTTGAATGTGTGTATGTTGTGTGTGTGTGTGTGTGTGTGTGTGTGTGCTGCGCCCTGGCCATAAAGAAAACTCATTAAACAGGCAGCAAGTCAGGCAGCAAAAGAAGTAAGTAGAAGACCAAGTTGTTGGCCAAGTTGTGCTGTGCTGAGCTGAGGGGTAACTTGGGTTCCAGGCGGTGGCTAAGAGGGGAGGGGGGGGGGGGATTGGTGGTCACTAATTCGACCGGCCATCATTAAAAGTCAATAAACAGACTACTGCAACTGCTTTTGGCCTAATCGTTGATTTTTTTTGTCCAGATTTAATTACGCTTTAAGCCCAACTGGCTAGCTGGCTGCTTTCATAATTAGTTTAAGCCAAATTGAGCTGGCCAACACAACATGCAGCCGACTGCCGAGATCCAACTGCCAACTGATGCCAAACCGTTTTTTGTCTAACCATTTGCGGCATTTTCCCAGCCGCCTTGGAAAGTTGTTCGGGCCAACTCTTCTATGGCCAAGGCAACTTTAACTTTTAGCTTCAACTTTGATGCTGATGCTGATGTTGTTGATGCTGCTGCTGCTGCTGCGGCGGCGACTGCTGCTGCTGCTGTTGTTGTTGATGATGGGAACAATGACAGAAAGAGTCATGTTTATGCAATGTCCAATATGTCCAATCGAGTCTTCAACTTTAAGAGCCATATGACTATGGGAAAGCAAAAGCAGCAACAGCAACAACAGCAGCAGAAGCGACATTATTTTCAAGTCTCTGTGATTTCCGGAGCGCCGCAAAATTCTACCTGACTGGCCGAAAAACGCAAAATATATAAGGCCATCTTCTCTCTTTATCACTCACTCTCTCTCTCTCCCTCTCTCTCTGTCTCTCTGTCTGTCTTTTTTTGCCAAGGCATGCTTGTGTGCGAAAAACAGGATCGCCTGCTAAACGGAACTGCTCTGCAACCTTAACAACAACAACAACAACAACAACAACAACAGCAACAACATATTGCTGATGATCATCTCTCTTTAAGGTGGTATCAAGTAACCAAGCATTATGATCAATATGCAAGCGGGCCTTTAAAACGGGTTTGCTCCTTTTTGATACCCTTGCCGAGGGCATTGTAATACTGTATGTAGTTGAGAGAAAATAAAAAACATTTCATCATTTTCTTATATATTCAAAATGCCTTGAAGTATTTACCAAGTTAAGCAAAAACTCTTTCCCTGCATTGAAATCATTAAATCAATTATAAGTTTTATTAAAAATAAAAAAAAAATATTTTTACAGAAAAATAGGATTTTCCGAAATTTTAGTTCTGTGCAAAGGATATATTTGTATTCACTTATTCGTACATTCAATATTATAGTATTCGAAAAATACAACTTTTAAATTTAAAAGGACTTTAAAGTATCAAGGGTATTCGATCTTCGGCATGTCAAACATATCTGTTCTTTTTTTTCGACTCAGACCAACTGTTGCACTTTATTTTATATTTCTTTTTATTTTTAATATTTTGTTTTGTTCGTATCTGCTTTCTTAAGTTGCCTCTTCTTCCTCTGCTACACGTATTTGTTTCAGATTTAACGCATCCGAAAATTAGCAGGCACTGTTTTTTTTTCTTCTGTATATTGTATTTTTAATTAAGTCTTAAGTTACCAATCGCTTAAGTGCTGAGAAAGTTGGCCAAAAGGCGGCATCGATTAATTAATAAATGTGACAGCAAATGGGCGATAAGTGCAAACCCCCCGCCCCCCCACCCCCCACCCACTGCATCACCCGTCCCTATATGGTATATATATGTACATACATATTCATGTTGAGCCTTCGATTTGTGGTGGCAAGCAGACATGAAAAAGACTTTCACACAAGTTGACATTGTGGCTGTCTTCTGGTTTTATCGCCAGAAGACACTTTAAAATGTACCGAATAATTGGCCGAATGTGAAGGCTTTAACACTTTTACCGCAGTCCTTGAGGCATCCGCAAGACTTGAGTGATGGAATACTTAGCTTAAATCAAGCATACTTCAGTGGCAACTTCATTTAGTCGTAACCACTGAGTGGCAATATCTTTATATTTTCATTTAGCTGCACACAAAGGAACGTTCTCTCTTTATTATTAAGACATATAACTTAATTTTAAGCGTTTTCTGTTAATACTTTTTTGATTTATTAAGTTATGTCTTGAAACTAAAAATAAATGCGTACAGTAACTAATGACAAATTGTATTTGAGATCAGAACCAAAAGTCGATTATAAATTAAAAATTGTCTATATATTAATCAAATATTATTTATTGGGAAATGAATGTTATTATGTAATTGCTGGGTAATTAACACAACAACAGCAACATTAACTCTATTGTAAGCAAATATCCAAACACACATTTTCAACGTCAAGTTTTTGCTCCATGTTGCTCTCAGCTATGCTTCCTAGACTCGTTTCCTCTATATCAAATATATATATAAACTCCAGCTTATGATATATAGTGACTAACTTTTACATTTTGCATATTGGCTGCGCTCTCCATTAAGGCCCATTAAATGCCGGCGACAAATTAGAGGCGCTTGGGCGCTGCTAAAAAAAGGAGCTGAATGAGAGGGAAGAGTAAGAGGAGGTGATGGAGCTGGAGCTGGAGCTAAAGCTGGAGCTGGAGAAGAGCTTGGGAAAAAAGCAAGAGCTCAACTTTCCCACTCATTGTACATACATATAGTTTAAATGTATGTATATGTATTGACATTTAAGCACAACAACAGCAACTATAACATTTTGCAATGCATTTCCATAATGTACGCCCTGGATTTGAGCCACGATCAGCTTCAAGCGCCAGTAAAAATACGGAAAAAAATGTGAAATTTTAGATTTAAGATTTAAGGTATTTAAAGTTAAAATTTTAAGTTTCTGGGTGTATTTTAAATGTACATGGGTCCAACATTTGTTACAAGGATTAGAGTAAGCCCATAGAAAAAAACCCAAACAAATAAATGTCAAAGGTTTGTAAATATTTATTTAATAAGAAAAATTAAAAGCAAGAGACAGTGAGTGAAAATTTGACGAGCGATGCCTGATCTCATTTGCTTCAAATAAATTTCGAATTCGAGACACACTTTTCAAGCATATTTTGTAAATTAAAAGAGGCGAGGGACACAAAATGTAACATGCATGTTTTCTATTTCAACTTTAAGATACATATATGTATGTATATACATATGTTCAAATGTATAAAAGTCAAGCACACATATTTGGGTCTTTTTTTTTGAGTAATGATCTCAGGAGAGCGAAGATTGCAAGAGGATCTCCACGCGGCTGCCCCTCCCTTAAGTGGAGCCCAAGTTGTGAAGCATCGTAACGGTTCTTATGCAGTAGCAGCAGGAGCAGGAGCAGCAGCAACCACCGAAGGAAAAACGACAGCTGCTGTCAGCCAAAAAAGGCAAAAGGGACTCGGCAACTGAGGAACGGCAGGAGTGCAACCCCTAAGCATATTGCACAGGCGCGTCCTTTTCACTGTTTGCACTCGGATCAAATTACGGATAAGGTCAAAGCGAGTGAGGAGCACAGAGCGCGAGTGCAAGAGAGTGAGAGAGAGAGAGAAAGAAAGACAGATGAAGAGTAGAAACAAGACAGAGGCTACAAACATACAGATATATATATATATATATATGTATGTGTATATCGGAGTGTGTGTGTGTGTGTGTGTGTGTGTGTGTGTTATATCTACCTCTACCTCTCTACCTAGGCTGAAAACAAGTTCTCGAGGAGTTCTCTTTTAGTGTTTCTGTTTGCTGTTGTTGTTGTTGTTGTTGTTCTTGTTGTTTCAATGTCGCGCATTCTCGCTGTGCCTGCACTTTTAGCCAGCTCTCTGTCTCTGCTCTATGCCTCATCATGCATGAGTATTTCCTGTCTGCCTTTGCTCCTCTCCTCCTTACTTCTCTTCCTCACAGCCTATCCTGTGCGCACCCTAAAATATTATTTCTTGACTCTCTCTTTCTCTCTCTCTGGAAATTATTATAAGTCACGCAGATGCGGAGGCCGTTAGATCCATCCTTAATTATCCACAGCATATGAAATGCCATAAATTTGATATATGTATGTACATATGTACTCAGATATTATAAATAACGATAGTCTACCCAAGAGAAAAACATTTATTCAGTATATTCAATTAGAAAATTTAATAGGTTTAGCTTAACTTATATTTCATTTATAAGCCATAACTTTTGAAACTCATTAGAGAAGATGGGATACTTAAGATATTTCAATTGGAAAATACAATGTATTTAGAAGGAAATATCTGACAAAAGTTATATTTTGAGCTAGAAATTCTTTTAACGCAATACATAGTACATTTGATATAATTTAGAAAATTCAATAACAAATGGGTTTCTAGTTAAAGAAGATATGGAAAAATAACCTTAGCTTCAGACAGGGTGTAAAATAGATCTTATAGGTCACAGTAGACGGGTTGCTGAAATATAAGGACAAACTTAGATTTCAGGTCAAATTCTAATTAACTCAAACGATTCCTTTTTTCTGCAAGTTGTATTTTTTAATGAACAATTTCTATATAACTTCCAGATGTTACAAATTGGTTATTCATATTTTGTTTTGCTCATCTTAAAATCACATTTCAATTTAACTTTATATTTATAAACGATAAGTCTACGTTGTTTTTTCGATAAAACGCTTTATCAATTTTAAGATAAATGCATTTTGTTTACTTATCCTACAAATTTGGGACTTTTTATACTGTTAATTATTTCCGATAACAGTATATAACCTATGCATTCTAATGGGTTCCAGCTAAAAAACGCGTTCGTTTTTATTTTTAAATTCCTGGAAAGTTGAAATATTGTTAAGGCAATGGGAGTACTGACAACAACTACAACAACAACACCTACACCTGAGTACACACTCACACACACAGCAAAAGGGAGACGAGTGTGTGTTGACACAATGATTAGACAAGAGCCCATATGCAAATATTGTGCGTTTCTTTTTAGGCTCGCTTGAGCCGCGTATCTTGTCTTCTTCATTTTCTGCTGTTCGCTGTGTAAATAGTGGGATACAACAAAGTTTTGACAAGTGATCCTAATTATTATTGGGGCGGCGGGTGGCGGTGGGGGTGGACGGGGGCTCATACTCACAGGAAGTTGACAAAAGAAGTATGTGAAGGCATGTACAACAGTGTCAACCGTCATACATATGTACATACATAAATATACAAATAAATGTACATACATAAAACAGTGGAACCAAATGGTATGAAACGAAACGAAACGAAAGGCTGCCGATGACGATTAAAGGTGCGCAAAAGAGAGGCAGAAAGAAATCAGAGCGGGAGAGCGCACTGACAGCGAGAGATAGACAGAGCGCGCGTAGTTTCAGAGAGCGAGCAACTGAGCGACCACCTGTCCGAAACTGGCAGGAGCGCAAAAAGCGAGGCAACGAACAGCGAGGCGAAAAGGGAACCCACGAGACACAATAGAAAGGGAAACGAGCAGAACAGAACAGAATACGAAAATGCAGACTCAATCAAAATGCATGCAAAAATAATATTATGGTTTTCTGTTTGTCTTTTTTTTATTTTTTTTTTAATTTTTTGACTTACCCGTCGCTTGGGCGCTGCTGAAGCTTGTTAGCGCCAGCAGCAGCGCGACGCCCGCTAGCATTATATCGTTAGTAATCCAAATTGTGTTGTGTGCGCGACAGCGACGTCTGCTGCGCTGCAACTGCATTGTAATCCAGTTTAAAATTCGCTGTTCAGTTTTTCTTCTTATGTTTATTTTCTTCTCTAGTTTTTGCTTGTAGTAATTTTCGTGTGTAGTTTGTTGTTGTTCTCACTTGTGACTGTTGTTGTTGTTTTTTGTTTTACAAATTGTAGTATTATTATTATGTATTTTGGAGCCGGGCGATCGGAACAATTAAATGCCGCGCATTGCCGTTAAATTTGAGCAGCGACGCCGACGTCGACGCTGACGTTGGCGACATTTCCACGCGCAGCCGCAACAAACTTTAAATTCAAAGCGAGGGACCCAAAAGACAAAGAGACAAAGACAGCAATATACGTTGCTTCCCTTCGCACACACTCACACACAAACAAACACAAGCACACAGACACTGTGCTTTTTATTCGCTTATTCCTTTTTAGCTGAGATTTATTTTTGTTTGCACTCACACGAACGAACGACAGAGGGTAGAGAGAGAGAGATAGGGCGAGGATACACGGAGAACACAAGTTTGGCAAAAAAAAAACAATCAAAAAAATTAATATTGAATATTTCGATAGCGATAGCCGATACCGATAGCGATCTCGATAGCGATATTTATTTTATACGCCGCAATCGCTTGCTGCAATTTTTGCACGCCATATTGTTGTTGCTGTTGTTGTTGCTGCTGCTGTTGTTGTTGTTGCCTCTTTTTGAATTGCTCTCGTTGTTGTTTTCGTTGCGAGTTAAATTTTAGCGCACAGACACCAACCAACACACCAACACAAATACACAAATTGAGAGGAGGCACTCAAAAAAACAAAAAAATAGCCATTCAATTGAAATCCCATGCAAATGCAATTTTCAATTTAATCAACTGCTGCAAACTGTCCGCCTCGATATCCGTTTCGTTTCACGACTCGCAACACTTTGAGCCGCGCTCACGAGCGCCGCTTGTCTGAACCCCCGAAAAAGACAACGACAAACAGACCGGCTCTCTGGCTCTCTTGCTCGCGCACTCTCTGAACCCGAGATCCATTGCAAACCGGACAGCCAGCGAGCGAGAGAGATAGAGAGCGATTAATTGAGAGTGATAGAGTAGCTAGCATACTCGCATATGTCAGTAAGCAAAGGTTGGTGCTTAGCATTGAGGCTATTTTATGTTATTTCTGCAAGCCTGAATTATTATTAATCCAATTCTAATTTATTTCTGTTATCTTCCCATAGTTTTCTTTATTTACAAAATAATAATAAACATTTTATATCAATTAATAATGAGCTGCCTAACTCTGAGCATTGCTGAGCAAACCGAACTCTAAATTGTTGTGCTCCTTGAGAGCGATGATCGCTCTCATTAATGTGCGCGCTCTCAACAACTACGCCTGCGTTGTTGGGTTGGCTTGCATTTTTGTTTTTGCTGTTGTTGCTGTTGTTGCTGTGTCGTTATTTCTTTTCAATTTCAAAATGGCTGCAAAAATTAAATACTTGTTTTTTCTTTATTGCCCGACGGCACTCTGGCAACCGTCGCTCGCAGTCAGGTTGCTTTTGCCGACCGACCGTTGCAATCGATAAGTCGATAACAAGTCGCGTCCTGCTTTAAAAGTGAAACCGTTGATCGTCTCTATACGGACGAGCACTAAGGTCAACTGATTGTGGCAGTGGAATCGGATTATAAATTCAAGCAATGCTAACTAATTACTGACAATACAGAAAGAGTCAGCTAAAAGCATTAACAAAAGCAAATAAATCAATAAAATGACAGTTATCTTCTGCACGCTAAATATCACACACACTTGCAGATCGGAGTCCACCTGCTCATCTCAAAATGGGAGCTATTAGATATAGTAGCCCGATTATGATACATTTTAGACAACTATAAGAAGCATAGATTTGTTCGCAAAAATATCATATGCCACTCCTCCCTCCTTATTAATTTTCTAACTGATTCTGGGGTGGTATATTTTCTGTCAAAAATCATGACGATTTAAAAATGTGAGATTTCCAAGTCCCTATAAATGTCCTTCTAAGACTTCCATAACTTTGCCAACAAAGAACCCATTTTGAAGCTCGAAGCCATTTTGTTCATGTTTTTTCATCTTTAATAATTCCACATATAAAGTATTTAAATTATTGAAATTTATTTTTTTCGACATTTGTTGCCAAAATATCATAAGAGGGACCCTTACAAAAATTGATTTTTCAAAAAAAAATAGATTCTTGAAATTCTTTTTTTAATCGATTGTGGGTGTCAAAATTAGTATAAAAAAACTATACGAAAAGTGATTTGGTGGTGTTTCATTTTTCTGTCAAAAATCACGCCGACAGTGACAAAAAAATTGGCATGTAAAGTGCCCAAACAACGAAAAGTTCCTTATAAACAACAATCCCAGACTTCAAATTGCCACAACTTTGTCAAATCTGAACCGATTGTCAATCCCGAGGCCATTTTGATCAATATTTGGCATGTCGTTTAATTCTATATATCAAGTTTATGAATTTTTGAAAAAATTAAATTTATGATTTTTTTGGCGAAAAAAGCATAAGGGGGGACCCTTACCAATTTTGATTTTTCAAAATATAGAATCTTGAAATTTTACGTTTAATTGATTGTGGGTGTTTCAATTAGTATAAAAAACTATACGAAAAGTGATTTTGTGGTGTTTCATTTTTCTGTCAAAAATCACGCCAAAAGTGACAAAAAAATTGGCTTGTAAAGTTCCTTATAAATGACCTTCCCAGACTTCAAATTGCCACAACTTTGTCAAATCTGAACCGATTTTCAATACCGAGGCCATTTTGATCAATATTTAGCATCTCGTTTCATTCTACATATCAAGTTTATGAATTTTTGAAAAAATTATATTTAGGATTTTTTTTGGCGACAAAAGCATAAGGGGGGACCCTTACAAATTTTGATTTTTCAAAATATAGAATCTTGAAATTTTACGTTTAATTGATTGTGGGTGTTTCAATTAGTATAAAAAACTATAGAAAAGTGATTTTGTGGTGTTTCATTTTTCTGTCAAAAATCACGCCAAAAGTGACAAAAAAATTGGCTTGTAAAGTGCCCAAACAACGAAAAGTTCCAAGACTTCAAACTCCCATAACTTTACCAAAACTGAACTGATTTTAAATCTCGAAGCCATTTTGTTCATGGTTCTTCAGCTGAATTAATTCCACATTTAAAATATTTGAATTATCGAAATTTGTTTTTTTTCGACATTTGTTGCGAAAATATCATGTCATCATGTCATCCCCCTTACTAATTTTTAAAATTTTTATTTTTTATTCTATCAGTGAATAATAAAAAATTGTCTTCCACCAAAACTTAATCAAAATAAAAAAATAGTGCGAAATTGTTGGTTTCATTTTAGATTTTTATTTCAACTAATTTGAGTTTTTTGACTTAAGTTTTAATTGAATTAATTTCCATATTACACGAAATTTCACACTTTGCTTAGTTCTTCGGCGTCTACTTGCGTTTGCGTTTCATTCTTATCATTTGCTATTTGCTTTAATTCTTCTGTTTTCTTGCACATGCATTTCACATATAATGTATAATTATCATATTTACTTGGCTTAATAGGATTTTCATGTTTTTTCTTTTTTCTTTTATTTATTTACTTTAATTCTTTTTTTTTTTGTTTTATTTTTTGCATTTAATTGAACTTTTAATTGAATCGTTCGACATTTTACCCAAAAGTTTCATTACGTTGCGTTTTCTTATTCATGTTTTTGTTTTGTTTTTTTTGTATTTTTATGACTTTCTTATGAACTGACATAAAAGCTCTGCAAATAGCACAACAAAAACCAAACAGCATCTTCATCTAGTTAAAAAGTGTAAACAAAAAACGTTTAAAGCGATTTTCATTCACTATTTTATATATAGATATATGTATACATATATTTAAAAAAAAATAAGTAATTATATAGTGTTGGCTCAAATACACACTTGTTATTAAGAACCCAACAAATTTCACAAGGAATCATAAGGCAGCATTTCGTTTAAACAATTTTTTTACGCTTTATGGTTTCATAATCGTTTTCAGTTGTATTTGGTTTTTTTTAGTTTTATAATAATTTTTTGTTGTTGTTTTGTTTTTGGTAGATCTCTCAAATGTGTTTTACAAATTTTGCTAAGCTTTGTTCTTTTCGTTTCTAGTTTACGTTTAAAATGTTTTATGTCTTACATTTATTTATTTTAAATGTATTTTTACTATGCAGACAAAAAAAAAAAAAAATGTTGCTGTGTACTACACTTTCATTAATGTATAGATGTATATGTATATATATATATATATTTAAATATTTATTAGTTTTAATTAATTACAGCTATTTAGTTAATTAAGTTAAGCGTTAAACCAGCTGGCTTACATACATACACATATGCGCTATATATACGAGCAATATACATACACATAATATATTTCAAATATGTTTTAATTTTTTTCTTTTCTTTGTTCGGTTTTTTGTTTTTTGTATTTCATTACTTTTTATTTTACATATAAATACATAATTGATGTAAAGTTGCATGTCTTAGATACTAAAATAAAGATGGTTTCACATTGACGCTGTGTTTTCTAGCAATCCGATCAAGTTGTCCATAGTCAAGTACATATGTATATGCATATATAGTACATATACATGTACATATGTATGTATATACAGTTATTTGTTTTTGTTTTTGTTTTTGTCGTTTATGATATGTGGGCGGCACTACAAGTTAGTTAAACATTTAAAAACATTATATTTTATAGACTATACATTTTTGGAAAATTAGCTAAAAACATATGCATTACCTTTGAGTTAATGGGAGTTAGTTTTCTTTTTATGAAATAGTTCGTTAAAAAGTCGGGCAACAACTTGATCGGATTTGATACATTTTACTCTTTCGTTACTAGCATTTTCTTTAGTCCGTTTCCAGTTTTATTTTAAGTCTAAAAATTTAATAAATTTTGGCTTAGAAAATGTTGCTGCTGCTGCGTTTTACTTGGAACTAACTACAGGCATTTTTTTTACTTCATTCTTTTATTAAACATATTTCTTTTATTTTTTGTTTCTATGTGTGTTTGTTTTGCTTTATTTTTAGGTTTTTGTGAAAAGTTTGCAAATCTCAACTCGCTGTTAAAATTAACTTTGAAAGTTGTGTGTTTTTTTCGATACGTTTCGTTAATTGATATATGTATGTATATTTCAGTTTCAGCGCTCGATTAAAACCCGAACTCAATGATAAACTTAGCATAAAATTTGCACTAGATATATATATATATAGATATATTATATATATGTAGATTAACTGACTTCTATGTATTGTTTTTTTTTTTCGAGTTTTGCCATAAAATAATTAACGCTATAAATCACAATACGGTTTTTTTTATATATGATCGAATTCTTTTCGAGAAAAAAAAAACACTTACTCCCACTCGCTTAGTTTGCTAGGATCTAGAGGCTAGACAATACGAATACGAATACAGTTGAATAAATACGCTTACAATCATTATTTAGCTCCGTTTACGGTTACAGTTGCGGATATACGGTTACGGTTCCGCCAATGCATCCCTGGCGCGTAGCAATTTAGACGTGTGTGGCCAGTGGACCCTTTTGTGTGACGCCCTTGTTGTTGGTGGGCAGTATGAACTGGCCGGAGGGACTTTGGGCGCTCAGCTGTGCCCCAGCCACGCCCACGCCTCCGCCTAGCTGGCCGCAGAGCGAGGGCTGTGCTAGGGGCGTGGCAGCCAGCGTATTGCTGCTGGCAGTCAAATTGGAACTACTGCCGCTGACGCTGCCCGGTCCAACGCTGCCCGCTGCTCCTCCTCCTCCTCCTGCACCTGCTCCTCCGGTGGTGGTGAGGCTGGCCGTACCGTAACCGGTGAAATGTTTGAGGCCGCCATTGCTGTGGTTATGCCGGGGGGCATGGTAGGGCGGTGGGGCGGGCGTTGCCGCCGGGTTGGCGGTGCTCGGCGGTGGCAGCGGTGGCAATGTGGATGAGTTGGTGCGCAAATACGGATTGCCATAGATGGCGCTGAAGCGGCTATCGATCCCGTTCTGCAGCAGTGGTTGGCCTGAGAGAGTGAGAGAGAAGGGGAAGGAAACGATTAAGAATCTGACTAGTATTTTAGAAAAGCTCGCAGTTCCTATTTTATTTTTGGTCATCAAACAGAAGATCCATCAATCAATCAATCACTTCAGGAAAAGCCCTTTTATTTAGATCGATAGATTAAGCATCTACATTAAATCGTTTATTATTTCATTAGTGATCATCAGTCAGTCAATCAATCAATCATTCAATCAATCAGTCAGTCAGTCAGTAAGGACAAACTGTTTTTTTTAAATAGATACAATCTCTTATTATTTTTGTTTTGCTCAGTCAATCAATCAATCAGTCAGTACGTTTGCAAAAATGTTATGTTTATATATGTAGATAAAATAAGCATCTACATAAAATCGTTTATTATTTCATTAGTGATCACCAGTCAATCAATCAATCAATCAATCAATCAGTCAGTCAGTCAGTCAGTAAGGAAAAGCTACTTTATTTAAATGCATACAATCTCTTATTATTTTTGTTTTGGTCAGTCAATCAATCAATCAGTCAGTACGTTTGGATAAACTATTATATTTATATATATAAAATAGGTATCTACATAAAATCAATAATTGTTCTATTTTCGGTCACCAGTCAATCATTCAATCAATCAATCATTCAGATAATAAACATCTAGCTCTTTTGCTTCAGTTTCATGATAAACTTACCCAGAAAACCGTTGGCCTGTGATGTCTGTGGCTGCTGCTGTTGCTTCTGTGACTGGTGGTGCTGCTTTGGGTGGTGCTGAAGGTGGTGCAGCTCGTGACGCTGGTTGCGTGGCAGGCTAGCGCCAGTGCTGTGTGCCTTGCCCGCCGCCGAAGTGGCAGCAGGAGCATTGCCAGCATTGCCAGCATTGCCGGCATTTGCCGCATAGTGGGGCAACGTGGCCGAGTTGGTGCCACCAGCGGCGGCGCCGCCGCCCTTCGACTTGCCACTGTCCGTGGGTGGACTGTAGTCCAATGCGTACTCAAAGTAGGGTGAATAGCCATTGCTGGTGCTCTCCTTGTACACCTGCTCCTTCTGATTCTTTGGGTTCTTGACGTGACACTGGCGATAAAAGCGATCACCGTAGTCGCCCGAGAAGCGCTCATCGAATTTAACCGGACCCGCCAGCGGCACGCCCAAGGTGGCGCCCTTCATCTGCACATCCGGCATCGGTGTCTGGGTTAAATTGATGGCCAGGCCATCGCTGCCCGGCTCCTCGTACGCCTTGGCGCGCAGCTCGCTCTTCAGCTCGTTGAGTTTGTCGCCGCCGCGAGACGCCTCCGGTATAACATCGGCGGGCATGGGCTTCTTGCGGCTGCGTCGCTTCCTGTACACGATGACAATCATCACCACCATCAGCATAATAGCCACCGAGGACATTGAGCCCATGACGACCAACAGCACCGGAATGCTGCTCTGCTCCGGCACCAGAGTGATGGCCAGCGAATCTCCGCCGTACGAATTGAGCACCGTGCAATTGTATTTGCCGTAATGCGTGGTGCGGCTCTCCCGGATGATGAGCGCTGCTCGCACTCCTTCGGGCAGATGGTGCTCCTCGAAGATGTAAATGTCCGGATCGGCGCTGCTCATGTTGATCACCTTGCCCTCAAAGGACCACACTATATGCTCCGCCTTCGGTATGCTAAATGCCAGACAATCGATCTTCGCCCGGCTCCCAACTGCCCCGAATTGCACCTTGTGCGAGGTGATGATCGGGGCACGCTTCACATAGATAGTCGCCTCGGCCCCGATCTCCGGGAAGCCATTGACCACCGCCTTGCAGAAGTAGCGTCCGGCCGTCTCGCTGCTAACCTTCAGCTTCAACTCCGGCGCACGGCCAACAACCTGCAAAAGCAACCGGGATTTGTGAGTACATACTAAGTGTGCATCCCTCCATTTAAATACACCTTACCTGATCGGAGTTCTCGTTGATCCACTCGATTTCGGGCGCCGGATTGCCGTCAACCTCACAGCGCATGGTGACGGCCGCGCCCAGGTCCGCCTCCTTGCTGACAGGACGTTGACGAAAGATGGGTCCAACTGTCACATGATTGATCAATATATTAAACTATATCCGATAATAATTATATAATAAATTAACTTACAGCTTATGTCCAGGGTTTCGCTCTCCTCGCTTTTGCCCACAGCATTGGTAACCTCGCATTTGACAATCGCATCGTGATACTTCCGGGTAACATTGTGAATGATCTGAAGTTGAAGTTGTGATAAGATAAGATTAATGGGTCTACGAATAAAATGTGCAATAGAACATCTTATTTATTTATACTTTTCAGAAACACATTTTCGCAAAGAAGAATAGCAAACTCTTCTTTGACCTAGGAAGGTATCTCAAAAAGATCGAAATTCACAGGTCTAGCTGAAATTCGAATTTTAGGCACGTTCTATTTTAGATATTCTTTTTTTTGTATAATGCAAAACTCTCGAAACAAGGTTCGCAAATCTATTATATTATTATTTTCTCTGTGTGTAATTTAGAAAGAATAACCTTAGTTTTTAGCAAGGAAAAGCGTTTTAGAAATTCACACTTTAAAAAATAGTAAACTGTTTTGACTTTTAAGTATTATAGTTTCTAATAATAATAAATAATATATAATGCAAAATAAATAATAAATACCAAATAATAGATAATAAAAAAATAAATAATAAATACTATATAATAATAATTAATAGTAAATAAATAAATACTAAATAAAATATAATAATATTATATAAGAAATAAAGACTTATTGATTGCTTACCATTTTGGTGGTAAAGTCTCCGGTCATGAGCTCATCATTGATGAACCAGCGATAGCTGACCTCCGGCGGATTGGCGTCCGCCTGGCAGCTGAGTATGACCTCGGCGCCCTCGGGAATGCGACCGGCGGCAAGGGCACCGCCCACCACGGAAACGGACACCTTGGGCGCATACTTCACCTCGAGCAGCACCTTGGCGGATCGATAGGTCCTGTCGGCTGTATTCTGTGCCTGACAGGTGATTGTTGTGTTGTGGTATTTCTTCTTTGGAGCCAGTTTTAGCACCGATCTGGTGGTGATGCGTCGTGAGTCGGGCAGCGGCTCGAAGAAGGATTCGGCTGTCAGGACATTGCCGAGACCATCGATCCACGTGATCTCGGCCGCGGGCTTGCCGCCCACCGAGATGCACTCGAGCTCAATTTCGCGATCCTCGGTGGTGACCAGAAAATCGCCCTGCTGGATTCTTGGCGCCTCCGGCGGCACCAGCACCGTCAGATTGGCAAATCGCGACCGGATGCCATGCTCGCCCAGCGGACCCGGCCCCACCTGGCACTGATACTTGGCATCGTCGTCCAGCATCAGCGGATAAATGTCCAGCGAGAAGTCGCCCTCCTCATCGCTGCCCACCATCGAGTAGCGCTCAAAGCCGCTCAGATTGCGATGCTGCCCCAGCCCGAAATCGTCCTTTGTCCACTGCAGGGCGCCCACCTTTTGCATCACGCGACAGGGCAGCGTCACCCGCGAGCCAACCACTGCGGTCTGATCCTGCGGCTCCATGGCAAAGTGCTGTCCACCATCGCCGTGTCCCTTCAGCGACCCCTTGCTGTTGCCATTGCCATTGCTGTTGCTGTCGTCGGAGGAGCCCCCTCCAGAGTCGCTGTAGTGTGTATTCTGATTGGATTTGTTCTTGTTCTTCGATTTGGCCAGGCAACCAGGTGGCAGCACGAGCAGCAGCAGCAGCGCCATCGCCAGTGGCAACATCAGCTGGCGACTCGCGCGGCTGCCAGAAATCATCGTCATCAACATTCTACACGTTGCACGCTCCTTTTGCTTTAGTCGCGCTGCAAGAAAAAAAGATAATATTTTCGTGAATATAATTAAATCAACTTAATATTTCAGTTTTTCAAAGTAATGCATTTAAATTATTATCCTTTGACAAAAGGTATGCAACAAATTCGATTTAAATAATTCAAAACGCATTTTATATTGCAAAAAATTGTATTTCGATAAGTCTTAATTTTTTTCATATATTTTGTATGTTGTCAAACCAAAAAAAAAACATTTAACTAAGAGCATTTGTTTCATTTTAAACAAGAAGTTTATTTTTTTTTTTTTGCTGCAGCTGTAGTATTTTATTTAAACTTCTTCCTTGTTCTATCTTTTTGAATTGAACTGCAAAGTTATATACTATACATATGTATGTATAAGCTATCAACTTAAAGTAAGCCACTTTTATTTCAATCAATTCACTAAGCCTGAGCCAGGGACTCGAACCCGGATCCTCGGTTTTGTTTGTTTGTTCAAATGTGATTTGGACATTTAGAAAATTTTAAAAAGTTGAAATAGTTTTTAACGAATTTAAATTTTTTTTTTAAAAAATCTCAAAAAAGCAACGGGGAAAAAAAGAAGCAGGCCACAAAAACGAGAAAACAAGCAGGTCAAAAACCGGGAAAACAAGCAGCTCAAAAAAGAAGCAGGCCAAAAAACGGGAAAGCAAGCAGTACTACATTTCTCATCTAAAATCAACATCATACTTAAACTTCAAGGTTTAAGTCTTTGCTTATTTGGTCCTTGCACAAGATACAGGCAAGCAGTGCAAACGACTTAGTTAACTGTTATATAAATATGCAAGAAAAGAAGCAGTGTTTAGTCTATGCACCAACCACAAGCAAGCAGATTCATTTCGATGGGTTGCACTGTTTGCTGTTATATGCATATTTTCACACAAGCAGCGCACAATAGTACAAGCAGTGTACTGTCGCTTCTTTCAGCAAGCAGTCAATTTCCCGCTGCCCGCTGTTTTCAATTTTCCCTCGCTGTTTGACTTTCAAAAAAGCTAGATCTGACGGGAAAAAAGCGGATTTGGCAACACTGATCTTGTTCACTTTTAAAATTTGATTTAATTACGCTTCTCTTTTTAATTGCATTTTCTATTAATTTATCAACTGCCAGAAAATACAATAACTTGCATTAAATATTTAACTGCATTTTTGGTTGTTTTAAATCAAGCAAATTGACAGATGTCACAGAGCATGCAAAATGCATCAAAAGCTGCCACAGTTCGTTGCATATTTTTAGGCGTCAAGTTTTGTGGGTCAAGTTTAAACAATTGAAAATTGAGAAAAACGCGTACAAATTGTGAAAAGCAAAAGCAGCAACACACAAAAACAAACAGCAGCGACAAAACACATATATATACATACAAAAAAGAAAAAAACCAGAAATCACAGCACAAGGCTTAGTGCTGCACATGTGTGTGTGTGTGTGTGTGTGTGTGTGTGTGTGTGTGTGTGTGTGTGTGTGTGTGTGTGTGTGTGCAGCCAAAGCAATCAACTGTTGGCAGGCAGCGTGTGGACTGCTTCCATAACTGTGACTCTGTAACTGCAACTGTAGCTGTAACTGTAACTGTAAGTGTAACTGTAACTGTAACTGTAACTGTAACTGTAAATGGTGGCCCTCGTCGCTGCAGCTGTGAAATTGAAACATATTCGAGCTTTCGCTTTCGCCTGCTCTTCTTGTTGTTGCTTTTGTCGCAATGCGCTTGCATATGGGCAACGATTTTTTAGGCATTCCCACACACACACTTACACACACGAGCACCACCCACTTACACACACCCCGTCGCCCTGTGGTCTGACCTTGGCATTTGTGGTTATTTTTTTCTATTTTTCGCGAACACGTATTTGTTTTTCTTGTTTTAACATAATTCTAATACTCACAAAGTGCTGCACATTTAATACCCTTTCTTTTAGTCAAATATGATCTGATTGAGTTAAATTGTGAATTTGTCGGAGTAAATTATTTGTGGTTTAATTCATATGTAGGCAAGTTGCTTCTATTGCATAAAATGTTTACATAGACACATAGGTTGATTACGTAATATGTATATATATGTTTGTATGTATATAGCCTAGCAAGTGAAGCCCAGATCTTTAATGCCTACATGGACTGCTAACAATAGTCATGATAAGATTTAAAAGCCTCTTTAGTTGCTTACAGTCGAGCATCCCTAACTTGGCCTACCCTAATCAAGTTTTCTGTAAATTTTCAGCTCTTTCAGAACTTTGAATATACATATGTACATACTTATACATATGTATGTTATTTATTTCATGTGTGTTTTCAAACACATTTTGAAGTTGAAGTACGCAGTTTGAACTAGAGTAATTCGCAGTCCTCGGTAGTTGAGTTGTCTAAGTGACCGAGTCACATTTGAACAACTGAACAAAACCGAGTTTCCGGGCTCGTATCCCCCAGGTTTAGTGCTGTATTGATATTCCCAAGTTTAGTACTATATTTAAACAAAATGACTCAACAAATAAATAAACGCAAAATACAAAAAAAAAATATTTTTTAAGTTTCTGAAATATCTGGAAATAAGTTTTTTTTTTTTTTTTTTTTTGATTAGTAATGTATTTAGATTTAATTTTAGTAATATGTTCCTAAAACGAAATTCCGAGTCAGTGATATTTATAGGTTAGTTTCATAGTTTAAAACTGGTTTCGATTTCGAATGTTTTCGATTCTAGACCAACTAGTGCAAATGTTGTGTGCCACAAGCTAGCCACATTCTGCCATCATTTGGCCTGGCTTGATTTAGTTAGTGTGCCACCACAGCCTGCCCACACACCGCCCCCCCAACTGAAACTACCGCCATATGTTGCACTGCTGCTGCTGGGCGTTAACTGTCTCGTCTAACGGTAATGCTAACGATTTCATCAAGTTAGCGCCTCCTCAAGCTGCAAAACGCATCGACTTCAATTCCCACCATCCATCCTCACCACCTGCACCCCCTCAGTCCCGTTTAGCACCCCTAACATTTTGCACAGTTTTATTTCATTTTCGTTGTTGCTTTGCACCTTTTACATTATTTTTTTCTTTTCACCGTTTTTTGCTACTGTTTTTGGTTGCGTTTTCTTCGTTTTGCTTGTTTACTTACTGCCATGATTTACGGCAATGTATGTGCGTGTGCGTGTGTGTGTGTGTGTGTGTGAATGTGTGTGTGTGTGTGTGTGTGTGTATGTGCTGGCCATGGCAACGGGTCTGGGTTTGGGTACGTGTGCGACCACGGTCGTATGATAGTTGGCCACTGGCCGCCACTTGGAGTACTCCTACCCCTACCCCTACCCCTAGCCCAACCACCAAACCCAACGCCCACCCCTTACGCCCTACTCGTTGCCTCGTCTAAATTATTAAAAATTATAATAAAATTTTTACGAGCATTAAAAGCAGTGCCTCTCATAGAGAACCTGTCTGGCCAGAGCTTATGGCCATTTTCCTTTTCTTTTCTGTTATGTTCTGTTCTGTTTTGTTCTGTTCGGTTTTGTTTTGTTTTTATTTGAATATTTATGTATGCATGTATATGTGTATATATTTATTTTAGTTGCGTTGTTTTCTTTGCTGTTCGGTGCTTGTTTTTCTGGTTTAGCTGCTTTTAGTGGCTCGGTGGCAGGTCCTGTGCTGCCAAAAGTTGTACGGCAGGAAATGACTCGAAATGATTTTATACACAGACATAACTTATGCTTTTAGCCGCTGTAGGTCTCTTGGTTAGTTAACTGACCAACTCTACATGGCCTCAATGCCTCAATGGCTCAATGGCTCAATGGGTTTCCTTTGCCATTACCATTTTACCATTTTACCATTTCCCCATTTCCCGATTTCCCTATTTTCACTGTCTGTGGAATTAAAGCTTGTGTTGCGTGACTGCCTTTTAATAGTTTTTTTTTTTTTCATATTTTAACCATTATTATTAAAACCAAGAATTTATTTTCAAAAATGTGTGATTCTTTGCAGCATTTGCTTATGAATTATAATGCGGCAAAAGCACTTGACTATGGTAATCAATGCATAAACGTAACTCTTTAACTAATATTTGGTAGCATACCAAATTTGATGACTCTAGCAATAATATTCTCAGAGTTGTCGATAAAAGCTAACCGTAATATGGTTTGCAAATATTATTGCAGCACACATTTTAGGGCATACACATATACAGGACATATGTATGTGTCTGTGTTCTAAGATTGCCTTTAAAGGTTATAAGCTGCTGGCATGGAGACCGCTCGACAATTGAGTTTGTGCCGCACATTTGGTGGCATTTGCAATTCGAAGTGAGCTGCAGCGAATATGAATTGAATCACATTCAATCCGGTTGAGACGAGTTGAATTCAGTTGAATTGAGTTGAGTTGAGTTGAGTTGCCAATGATTATATTAACATTTGACATGTCAGGAGAGGACAGGACAGGACAGGACAGGACAATGTCGCAGGACCTCGCGAAATGTCAACGCTGCGCGTGTGCACAAATACAATGGCAGGGCAACAGGAGCAGTAACTAAACACACACACACACACACACACACACACACACACACACACACACACACACACACGCGCGCATATATTAACTGGCAAAGGACCTGCGCTTAGTTGATCCTTTTCGTTGCTGCTTATAATATGCAGGATTTTGTTATTAATATTCAATTAAAAGGCCATGTGCCCCGGCTGCGGGGCGCGCCCTGTGCAGTGGGCGTGGCATGCCGCCCACACCAAAAACATTTCACGCAAAAGCCACCGTTAAGAGTTTTCTTTTACTTTTTGCTCGTTTGCTCGTTTGCTAATTTCACAGCAGCCGCTGAAACTGGTTGATGAATTTATTGGGTCACGCCCAAGCCCTCAAGTCCTTCCTGTCTGCCGCAACCGCCCCTGCCCCTGTCCCTGCCCCTAACCCTAGCCGTACCCCAACCGCTGCAACAACGCTCAACATCTTGTCAGCGTCATGTGGCAGGCGCCTCTAATTTATGGCCACAACAACAACAACAACATCTTTTGGTAAATTTGATTAGAATTTCTTGGGTTGGTTTCGTTTTTCCTGTTTTCTTGCTTTTTTTGTTTTTTTTTTGTTTTTGGAAAAGCACATTTAATGGGGGCGTTTATGCGATTTTCTAATTGTTTATGCAGTGCAACAAGCAGTCAAATACCTATACAAATATACACACACACACACATACATACATGCATACATGCATACATATGTGTATTTTGTGTATTTAGGTGTAGGGGCGTTGGCATGTGGGCGTGGCAGCATCTTTTGTCGCTCAACGTGCTGCGGTTTTGCCTTCAACTTTGTTGTAAACTTCCGCTGCCAAAGGATAATAAACACATGACAAGCGCCCAAGCCCCCAGCAGAGAGCACGCACACACACACACACACACATTTGTATACACTCATATGCGTATGTGTGTGTTTGTGTGTCATTAGCGTTTTCGTGCCATGTGTTTCAGTTTTTCCGTTGCCACATTTGCCTTTGCGGCGGCATTTTCCGCACGTGCGTTGCCACTACAACAACAACAACAACATTAGCTACCTTCCAACTACAAGAACTGGGAGCACAACAACAACAACAGCAATGTTGACAATGTCTGCAATTACAATAAACAAAACAAAACGCAGCAAATGCTAACGGCTCTTCCGGTTGTCTCAACATATTTTCCGAGAGCAAGGGAAATGAGAAAAAGGCTGAGGCGGCGGCAGTGGCGGTGGCAGCGGGGGGCGCGGGGCGCGTCAAGGAAGCTGCCTGTCGGCGCACTCAAGCGCAAACAGTGCCCATTTAAAGCAAACTAAAGAAATTCCACTAATTACACTCAATCAAAAGGCCAACAGATAAAGAAAAGAAAAGAAAAGTAAAGTAAAGAAAGTCAACATATATAAAGCAATACTTGATGGTAAGAGGGTAACTAATAGTCGCGTTTACTATTATTGCTATTTAAACTCTCTCAAAAATAAAAGTCTAAATTAAAAATGTATAAGTTAACGTTAAATAAAAAAAAAATTAAATAGAGGGTAACTAATAGTCGAGAATGCTACTTATTTTTAAGCACAAAAATCAACAAAAATAAAACAAATAACAAATAAAAAAGTTACAAAAAATATAGCAAATAAAAAATCAACGTACTACAGGGTATTTATTAGCAGAGTACTGTTATTTTGATTTAAAAAAAAAACAAGTCAAATAAATTACGCTAATCACACGCAGTACAGTTGAGTGCGCACTGAGTACAGGGTATATACCCGTACTCCATTCGATGGCTGTTCTACAAAATAACACAAATGAAACGCAATTAAAAAGTTTACAAATTTACAAAATACAGCTGTGAGCTATGAAATAGCAGTGCCGTTGCGCCCCACCTGTTATAGGGTCTAATGGCACTATAAGTAAAATTTTGGTCCATAAAGTTATTAAAATATTAATTTGCAATCATTTTCCAATATTTTGTAAGTTATGGGAGCTATATATTTAATGTAGTTTTCTTACATGATTAAATTTAAAAAAAAATGACAAAATGCTGCGCTTCAAAAAAATAGCAGTGCTAGCTTAAAAAAAATATAAAGAATTTAAAAACTATGTTTACGGTAACGTTTCATGTTCTATATGTTATGCTCGATTTAATACTTGGTAGTAAATCCAATATTATCCATCACGACTCTGCATCGGCGTGGCATGGAGTCTGTAAGAAATGCAAGTACAGGGTATACGCAAGTGCAGCAAACTTCTCTGTTGACGTCAACTAATTAAATAAGTAATTCGACAAAATTAGCAGAAAATAATTAGGAAAAAGCGTTGAACTCAACTAGCGAGGCAGCTAGGGTGTGTAAGTTGGGGTAGGGTGTGTTGGCGTAGGGTGGTCTAGCGCCTGATATCATGCTGTGCGGATCACAATGGTTATTAGCTCACCTAAAATGATTCTTATCAATGCATTTACAAACACAAACCTTGCACCTAAGCGCCATCTACAGCAAATATTTGTCACCTAGCACTTTGGGTCAGCAAAGGCCAACCACTGTTGTTGTATATACATATAGCATATACATGTATGTATATAGTATATATATGTACATATATGTATGTATATGTGGAGGGGCGCTTTGCTTTATTGTTATAGCGCAAACAATTTCATGTCATCCGCAATTAGGTAGACTTTGGGTGCTTCGGGAGTCCGGGGCTTCAGGCTTACGCTTCAGACGGCGGCTCTCGGCCGCTCGCGTTATTATCGATTTAATTGCGAGCCAAGTGCTCACACACACACACACACACACGCATACAAAGAGGTCTGTTGTTTAGGCAGCGTCATATGCATAAAACAACAACAACAACAGAAGAAATAAAAAACAATAGCAACAGCTAGCGCTAGACGGAAAATTGAATACATACAAGCAGGAACGCAGAGCACAACACGCCAAGCACTCAAAACACACACACACACACACACACACACACTCACACTCACATACACACACCCCCTCACAAATGCCGGAGTCTGTTATTAAGAAAAATGCAAGCTTGTGTTAAAAATTAAACATTTCTCATGTGCAACGCGATTTTCTTGTGCATAACACAGAGAAATAAATGGTTGGCTAACTATAACAGCTTCATCGGGTTTCTCGCTGTGTATGCGTTATGTGCCTTAACACTTATTTAATTAAATTTTGAATTCCATGCAGAATTCTTGCGTGCATTCAGGCATTCAAATGTGGCTGGTTTTTTCCTTGACGAATGCATTCAAATAAATCTAAAGGAATTTGAATTTATTTGGGTACTAACAAATGACTAGTCAGTTATAACGATACACTCGACTTTTGATCGAGTTTTTGTTTTGATTTTTTTCCCTATTAGATTTCTCTCTGTTTTATTATCGGTTTTTCTAACATTTTTTTTATAATTCAATTTGAGCGCTAAACAAAGTTGTACTCAAAATATGTGTACTTTAAACACACTATTCGATTTCTCTCAGTGTATACTACATTTTATGTATACGTAATTAAATTTGAGCGCTATACAAAGTTGTATTCTATATCTGTGTACTTTAAACACACTATTAGATTTCTCTCAGTGTATACATTTTATGTATTATTAAATTTGAGCATTAAACTGAGTTGTACTCTATTTCTGTGTACTTTAAACACACTATACGATTTCTCTCAGTGTATACATTTTATGTATTATTAAATTTGAGCATTATACAGAGTTGTACTCTATTTCTGTGTACTTTAAACACACTATACGATTTCTCTCAGTGTATACTACATTTTGTATACACATACGTAATTAAATTTGAGCGCAATACAAAGTTGTACTCTTTTTATTTGTACATTAAACGCACGTGAGGACATTCAAGCCTAGGCAATTAGATAGTTGGTAAAAAACGTATTCATTCGCTGAATGGAGTTTTGTAGAAATCGACTTGTATTAATCACATTCATCGTCAGTTTGCTTGTCATGCGCTTTCACACATAATTCAATTATAACGTTATTCATTCATTGATTCGTTCCACAATATCACTGATTTATTAACTAGGCTCACGTACACATGCCGCTTCTGTGTGTGTGTGTGTGTGTGTGTGGTATGCATTTAGGGCACACATATATGTGTGCGTATGTCTATGTGTATATACTTGTATAAAACGGGCATGCAGTGCGTTTTACTCGTTTGTATTCATTTCTGCGTGAATGATTCATTCAACGCTGACTGCGCGCCCTCATTCATGGCTCGTATCTTCCTTCTGCTGCTGCTCTTCCTGCTGTGCCAGTGTGTGTGTGTCTGTGTGTGTGTGTATGGGCTGTGTTTAAAAAAGAAATTGTTTATTATGCAGCGAGCGCAGGAGGCAGCGACTCCTCCACATGTGCTGGGTTTCACATGCAGCTGCAAAAAATACAACAAAAAAAAAAAAAACAACAACAAAAAACAAAAATAAACAATATACGAGAAACACATGTCTGCCTTGGCGCCTTGGCGTTGGCTCCTTCGTCCTGGCTTCGTCCTGCAGCTAGGCAGATGGCGCCTTGTTGCACATGAATAGACACGCACACACACACACACACACACACACACACACATGCCACATGGCCACCCAATACAACTCCACTCATTCCTTTAGCTGCCCCGCTGCACATTTTTAAAACGTTTAAAGTTTCTGCACTTTCGCTGCTGCTGTTGTTGTTGTTGCTTTTGCTTTATATTTCGTCTTGTTCGTTTCATTGCTATATACATACATATGTACATATGTACATACATATAGAAACTGTTGTGTACCTAGGCGCATTTAGGGAATTTCAACTCATTTGTGCACCTTTGTGCCACATCAATAAAACACATAACAATAACAAAACCAGAGCAAAAACTTATTTTCGGTTTGCCGACTATTAAATACGCTTCCAAACTGAAGGCTTTATCATTTGATATGGTAGTTCGATATTGTGATCATAATAAAATTCTAATAAATAATTTGTCAAACTGAAAGCCTTGTAGAATTAAGTATTAATTGTTAAACTGCTTATAAATAAATAAGCTAAAAATAGTTTATAATGCCTAATATAGTATAACCTGCTTATAAATAAATAAATAATAAAATTAAAAATAATCTATAATTTATATTATATAAATATAATAATAATTCAATATTAAAGCTCGTTAGTCCGCTCAAGATCATTATTAAGTAAAATGCTGCCAGTGAAACGTTTACGAAAGCAACACAAAGCGAAGAATATGAAAAATTAAGCGAGAGCTTCTGTGTGTGTTTGTCTGTATGTGTGTAAGTGGCTTTGTGTGTGTGTGTGTGTATGTGTGTGTGCACATATTAGCTAAAATGCTCAATGCAATTTATGTATTGTCTCTCAGGCATTTGTTTTTTGCAAGAGCTCCTTCTTTTTTTTCAGTTTTTTTTGGGGCCAATGTTGTTGCTGTTGCTGTTGTGGCTGCTTTTGTGGTTGTTGTTGCTATAAAGCAACACAAAATGGCATTAAATTAAATAAAGACCCATATTAGGCATGCCCTTACAACTTGCACACACACACACACACACACACACACACACACACACATACAAACATAGCAGAGGTGTGCCACGCCTCTTTGCTAGCCTGAATCTATGTGCTTTGCGTGTGTGTGTTTGTGTGTGTGTGTGTTTGTGGATCAATAACGGGCACAAAGTTGCCAACTAAGGCACAACAGCAACAGCAACAACAACAACAACAGCAACAGCAACAACAAAAATATAACAACGGGATTCAAAAGGGTTATACGTCCTCTATGGCAAAACGTTTACCAAGTCCATTTACTGCCACTGAGTTTGAACGGCTGGTACGGGGCAGGGGGTGCTAGGGGGGTGCGAGGGGTATTCGGGTTTAGTTAGGTGCTACGGAAAACATTTCTAATGCATGCGATGTTGTTGTGGTTGTTATTGCTGTTGCCGCTGCCGCTGCCGTTGCAGCTAAGTCAATTTTGCAGCAATAACAAAAAGGGAAAAATACAACAACAAAAAAAAAAAATAAAACAAGCAGCACAACAGTAATAATGACAACAACAACAATGGGAATAACAAATGTGCACTAAATTGTGCTAAACTTTTTACTTTACGCTTCGATTTGCTATGCTTCAATTACTGTTATTGTTGCATTCGTGACACGAGCACGCACGTAACAACAAATCAGTGCCAAGCACGAAAACAAGATCAGCACGAATAAAAGACCAACTCTAGAATTTTTGAAGTTTTTTTATTTATTTGTTTTTTTTTGCTATAAGTAATTACAAGTAATTAGCTGTTAGCTGTTGTTGTAGTAGCTACTACTAGCAGTAAAGGAAGTAGTAGCATAGTAATTTTGTAATCTATGATATCCTGGGCAGCCTGGGCATCCTGGCAATCCTGGGCATCCTGGGCATCCTGGGCATCCTGGGCATTCTGGACGCCCTGGGCATCCTGGGCATCCTGGAACTGCGGCCAGCTGTCACTGATCCTTTACTATTGGTTAATTTCCATAGTAACCAATTGAAACACATTATATTTATGATAATTATAAATTGATATGCGTCTCATTAATTTGATATTCAGGCTTGCAAAATAAATTGCTCAATCTTCAGTTTCAGCTTACTGTGGAGAACTCGGTGACGTCACAGCTTATAACTGCAAACTAATAAAAGCAAACTATTAAGTAAGATATCTGACCAGGAAACTTGCCAACTTACCAGATTTTATTTAATAAGAATTTAGTTTAGTTGAATAAAAAGAACAAAATAAGGAAAGAGGAAAATATGTGTTTTTGCTGGCAGCTCTCGAATTGTACTGAATATTTGATGTGTACACACACATCAACAATAATATTCAGCTCAATAAGAGTGTATGGAAATTTGGAAATCGACGCCTACTAGGAGCAAATTTTCAAATTTTATTGCCCTACTTGAATTTCAATATTAAAACAACTGCACAGCAAATGGCTAACTAGACTAGTATTACAGTTCAATGGGAAGAATAAGTTCAGTAGTTCAATTTTTGCTAAACGAACTAATCGATCATACATACATATATGTAGATAGTTCAGTTCGTTCAATTGTTTAGTTCGTTCAATTCGGTCATATAGTTCGTTCAATTGTTTCTTTCGTTCATTTGTTATCTTTAGTATGTAGTACTAAACCAATTGTCAAAAAAATACATATTTTGTAATGCTCTAAAAAAGTAATATTGAATATAATTATCTAAAAACGTGCGCTTTGATGTATATCTGTATAATTCAAAAGCTTGCCATGGGCATTGTGTGCTTTAGCCACTTGCAACTGATAAGTTCAGGTGTATCCTTCTCAACCGACTGGTAAATCTGGCAAAAGCTGCTGCAGGATTGTTAGCACAACTTCTTCATCTTTTTGTTGGCTGCTGCAAAAGTTTGCCAGTGTGTGTGTGGGTGTGTGTGTGTGGGTTTGTGGGTGTGTGTATATAGTACATACTATATACCGGCAATAAATCGATGCCCCTTTAGGCAGGCGCTACCTACTGCCTGCCTGCCTGCCGGTCCGTCCGTCCCTCTGTCTCTTTCACACCGGTTTTATCCGTTATCCTTTTGTCTCCATCAAATGCTATGGCAACCGCGATGGCATCCATCGATTTGGCTGCTTTTCAAGTGCACAATTTTCCTTCTTCATATATTTTTTTTTTTTTTTGATTTTCTTTTCTTTATTTTTTTTTTTGTGTTTGCATATCGCGACGCGACATTTGCATAAGCCCGCATGGAGCCATGTATCGACAGCACTACCGCTGCCCCGGGGCCCTGTCCCCCCCCCCCCCCCCCTCCCCCTAGCACTCACCCCTCTATTGCATTCTCTCAATCTATATTTTCCATCCGATATGCGATGCGCTGCGCTGCGATGTGTGTGTGTGTGTGTGTGTGTGTGTGTGTGTGTATGTGTGTGTGTGTGTGCATTATATACGAGTACATGCCCCTGCACTTTATTATTTACTGCATTTCCAATAACGTCGACATCATCGCCAGCGCCAGCGCCATCGTCGTCGTCCTAGTTGTTGTTGTTGTTGTTATTGTTATTGTCGTCCTCATAGCTGTTGTCCTTGCAGCGAGCGACGTCCACTCATGCGCAAGGACAAAATGCATTTAAATTGATTGAAGGCGCGCGCCAAAGATAACTAATCAATAAATTATTGAAATATTATGCCAGTCGCCTTTGCAGCCGGAAAACTTTTATCAAACAGCGCATTTAATGGCAGTCACACACACACAGAAACACACACACAAAGGATAGAGGCAGCTAGAGCAAGACAAAAAGCCAATTGCGAGGGCAGTTAACGGCATTTTCGCGAACGCTAAGAAGCGAAAAAAGGAAAATTAAGAAAAAATCAATGAGAAATGCGCTGCAAGGAAACAATAAAATATGATCGCCTGAGCATGAAAATGACAATTTTCAAGTACTTTTTATTGGCATTTTTCAAAAGCAATTATTCCAGTTCCATAAGCAATACAAATTTTATGAGATTAAAGCCAGAGCTCAATAGTGTTGGTCCCTAGAAAAACGATGACATTTTGTTTCTGGCATGTCCTTTAGAATAATACTTTATCTAAAATCTTAAATGCGAAAAAAATATGTTTCTTTCCATACTCATTTTCGAAATAATAATAATAATAATAAATCCGAAAATTAACTTTTTCAAAAATTCCTAAACTTGTTTTGTCTCTTTTGACGTGATTTTTGACAGAAAAATGAACTGCCACAAAATCACTTTTCGTATAGTTTTTTATACACCCACAATCAATTAAACGTAAAATTACAAGATTCTATTTTTTGCAAAATCAAAATTGGTAAGGGTCCTCCCTTATGCTTCTTTCGCAAAAAAAATCCTAAATGACATTTTTTAAAAAATTCATAAACTTGAGATGTAGAATTAAACGAGATGCCAAATAATGATGCCAAAAAAATCCTTTAATGTAAGACCTTGGATCAGGGTATATCCTAGTCGGGCACTCTCGACTAGAGCACTCTTACTTGTTTTCAACTAGTTTGGTGGATTTTATAAAACTTTCAGTAACTAAATATAAACAATCCATTTTAAATAATATAAAAAATCCAAATTTTGTAAATCGTTATAAAAGTAGATGTACAAATAAAGAGAGATTTGCAGCATTCGCTTGCAGTGAATATTAGTTGTTTGCAATACAATGAATTCAGCAATAATGTTCATCATATTTCCAATGCCTATAAGGAAGTCGGAAGTCATATATTACTCAGTTAGTACGAGCAATGGAGGCATGGCCCAAAAATCTAAACAAACGACTGCTGTTAAACTAAACCAAGATATTCTAATTGGCAAATAGGAATTCGTATTAGAATATGTGTGTGTGGGTGTGTGTGTGTGTGTGTACGGGGCTAGGGTGTTTAAAAGTCGTAACCCTAACATTGTGGCAGCTGCCACTTTGCCACAAGACACAATCAGAGGCACGCTACGCCCGCGTATAGCTGGCGATAGCTTCTATGGCCGCACATGTGACCAGAGTACATAAAAACAATGCACTGGCGACACGCGACCACGACAACGGAGCAACAAGAAAGGACCCAAGACCCAGGGCAAATTGTGTGGCGGGGGGGGGGGGGGGTTGGATTGTTAGTGAACCGCTAAGTTCATAGGGAAACTTGCGCGACCGCAACTCACAGCCAGTCAGACAGACAGGCGGACAGACAGACAGGCGGACAGGCGGACAGACAGCCAGCGACCGCCAACTAAACATTACGCATACGCCCGGTTGGCCGCACAACTGTGTGCATTATGTGGCGATGTGGTGGCGGCCAGAAGGCGCCACTTGGGTGCCGATACTCCGCCAAGGGCTGAATCTGTGGCAAGCAGCAGCTGGCAACTCTCACACAGAAGCGAGGACGACCTTTTAACGAATTCATTGTCAAGCGTGCCAGAACAGAACAGGAACAGAACAGGAACAGAACATAACAGGATAGGACAGAATGGAACAGGCAAGCACCGAGTGGCCTGGACTGTCCCGACCTGGACATGATGTGCACCATGTCTGAAGGTGGCTGGGAGCAGTGGCAGCCAATGAAACTCAACTGTCGACTGTCAGGCACTTCAAACGGCTTTTTGACGACGAAGCGTTTATTAAAACTAATTAAAATGTTTAAAACATTTATAGAACAAACGCAAGACGTCAAGTGCCAAACAATGGGCCAGGCCGCGTGAAGTCCCGCCCAGCCAGGGTCGCGTCGCCTCCGCCGCCTCCTGCCAGTTCCGAGTGCTTGCTGACTTGGCCCGCGCCGTAACTTAATTGCGACAATTAAGTTGGCAACAATCATTTTCCAACTTGGACAGCAAAAGTTTTTAACGTTGAAAATAATACAAAAAAAAAGTAAAAAAAAATTAACTAGCAACCAAGCAGCAACAGCAACAACATCAGCTAACTAAATGAAAATTAAAAAATAAAAAACAATGGCGTGTGATGATGGAAAATGTTTTTCAAAATGACGGAGAAAATGCATTAATAAATAAGCACTTGGGGGCGATAATATTGAAGTGAGAAAGCTGCAACTACTCGACCATGAAATGACCATTAGTGGCCAACGGCCAACGGCTAACGGCATATTGGCCAGTGTTGCTAAATACTGCAGGCAGTTTGTGTGTGCTCTCAGTTCATACCATTTTGTACTGGGAACACTCTCTGCGCAAACTTTATTAGTGTTGAAATTAATCGGACAATTATCTGTCCCATAGGCAGTTTTTGTTTATTAATATAGTTTAGAGTTGCCCTTTAGTATATTGCAGAAATTATCCAGAAATTCTCGGAAATTACACTCGGATAGTTTTTGATAAAGTTAAGGCAGTTTGAGGGATTTGAAACTCGACATGTTCACATTTGTGTCATGATTTTTAACTTGAAATCCGAAAAAAAAAGTTTCTTAACTTTTGCTAAAATGATGCCGGAAATGAAAATCAGATCAGTTTTGGAAAAGATATGGCAGTTTGAAGTCTTGAAAGGACATTTCTGGGCACATGTCAAAATTGTTGTCATGAAATTTTGATCTTAAGATGGTTCAAAAGCTATTACAAGTTATATTTCAATTTCAGGCCGGTTTCGTCGTCGAAATGTTTATGTCATTTCGTAATTCCAAAAACAACTACAGCTGAGTTTCGCTTGTTCTTTTCGAATCGAAATCTTAACAAAAATTGGTGTTGCTTGTTTTGTTAATGTTTTTTTGCGTTCTTTGTTTTCTGTTTATAGCACAGAAAGAGGAAAACTTTTCAAATATGAACGCTTGCAAGAAGTGCTAAATAAATAAATAATGAAAAATGTCGATAAAAGCGTGCAATGCCCCCGCAACGCCGCTGGCCCCACAGCCACATGCACGTCCAGGGGCAGCACTACCCCAAGCTCAGAGCAATCGCCATTTTGTTGTCAACGCGTCGGCCGCGAAAGGAAGACGATTTGCAGCCATTTGTCATGTTGGGACGGAAGTGCTGCCGAAAAATACAAAAATTGTGTAATCGCGTTTGTTGTTGTTGTTGTTGTTATTGGTGTGGGTGTTGCCTGGAATGGGGTGGGGTGGTGGTGTTAAAATATATAAGCAGTAAATAAGCTTAAAAGCCGTAAGGAAGCTGGGCGGCGGCTGCTGGTGGGCCAGCTGGCAATTTATGCGTCTTGATTCTTCACACATGCAGGATTTCCCTGCCCCCAAAACAGCCTCAACAACAACTTCGGCGAAACGTTGAAAATTTTAAAAAAAAGAAAAAAAAACTTTTGTATTGCCTGCTGTAAATTTCGCTTAAAAGGCGCGCGCACCAAAGTTTTTGGCGGCCTCGATAGACTTCTCGGGTTTATGGGCTGCTCTTTGTTTCTACACTCGGCTTTATGTACATATATATTTTTTTGTGTGTTGCTTCTTTTATCCACTTGCTGCGTGTGTGCTTGTGTGTGTGTGTGTGTTTTGTTTTGTTTGCAGCAATTTATTCAAATTGAGTTTTGCGACTGCAGCCATAACTCAAAGCAAACTTCGCACAACGAATGCTCGCCCCGAAAAATGTACGCTGAAATATTTGCATTATACAACACTGGACGGCGAAAGCAGGTGTTGATGGCTCCATTTTGATGGCCAGCCGGAAGCCGCAAAAGTGCGTGAGTCATAAAAATAAACCACCAAACAACAATACATCTACCCAACAAGTACTAACACACACACACACACACACACACACATACACTCACCAACACACACGCAGTGAACTTGAATTATGCGATTTTGGCACTCAATCGTTATACGGATTGAAAGCGAAAGAAATGCAGAGCAAAGTTAAATGTAGTTTGTTGGCTTTTCTCAGCTGCGGCATTTGAAAAGCTTCCGCATATGTAAAAGCTTGAGGTGAACAAAATAAAATGGAAGGCGTTACAGTAAGTTGATTAAAAAGCGTACAGAATAAATGGCAATTAGCTAACCAACTTTCAAAATGTAGCTTGAAACAAAAGTTGTTCATCGAAGTTTCCAAATACCATTTACATATCAAAGTTAGCCTGGCTGTACGCGTTTGGCGCCTCAACTTATCGCCAAAGCTGAGCTTCTCGCTTTAGTCTTTCCTTATGACTTCTCCTCACACTTAATTTAACGTTTTTGCTTTGAACTTAATTTTGTCTTTAGCGTCTTTTTGTACTTCTTGTTTTCCTTGCTTCTTACTTTGTGTCCTTTTGTGCATTTATAACTTCTTCCCGCTACCCGCTTCTCGCTTTGCTTTTTGGTTTCGTTTCTGGTTGAATTTCTTTTTGTTTTTTAATTTTCTTTTTTTATGCATTTTTAATTTTAATACTTTTTCACTTTGACTTACGTTTTAATGCGAGACTTTGCTTCTCTCTTTGCTTCTTGAACGATCGCATACGAAAACTATTGAACGATTTTGGTCGCTTCTTGCGGCAAAACTCAATTTAGTCAAAGAGATTCAATAGGCAATCGAAAAAGCTTTGATATATGTATATGTATACCTGAATACATATAGTACTTGTATGTGCATATAGCATGCTACTTATCTATGTATACAGTGTAGCTATATATAGATATGCTTCACACAGCACGTTGCAGCCTTCACATGCATCTCGCCGAAAAACTTCAATGTGTCATTAAGGCTGAGCAGGCTGCTCCTGCTGCTCCTGCTCCTGCTGCTTCTACTCCTGCGGCTGCTACTCCTGCTGCAGTTGATGCTGCTGCAGTTGAAGCTGCTGCTGCTGCTTGGCTGGTGGCACGTCTTGGCTGCATGTGGCTGATGTGTGCCACGCCCCAGCTGGCGCATTTTTGGGAACATCACGTGCCCGTCTCAGATGGAGACCGGAGTTGGGAGAGTTGGGAGAGTTGGGGGTTGGGAGTTGGGAGTTGGGAGAGTTGGAAGAGCTGAGAGTCCCAGCTGCCTTTGGGCCATAAAACGTGGCCTGGGGCCACTGAACAAAGCAAAAGTTTTAAACGTATCAATGCGATTTATGCAGCGACAAAATGTTACGGCACACACACACACACACACTTGCCACGATAAATAAAAGAAGAGCAAAGCAAAAAGCGTGAAGGAAAATGCAAAATAAATTGGCAGCTACCTTTTGGCAGCAGCCCCAAAAGCGTGCCGCAATCGCCCCGCAAATTCTTCAGCATTTGCTGTTGCATATTTCCGTAACACGAAGCAGTGGACAAAAAGAGTGAGCAGGCGTAGCAGCACGGCCGGCCAAATACCCTGTAAATGTGTAAAGATGACTAGCAAAAACTATATAATTTTAAATATACCTAACTAGTTGTAACCTGTTAGGCAAAGTCTGCTGTTCAGTTATATATATGCCATATAGATGTCAGCAATACTTTTACACATTTTCACGCATACAGGGTATGCACGAAGCTGTAAGCGGGAATAATCCGCAGCGAGCAGGGCAAAGAAAATCAGCGAAAGTCGCCGCTTGGCTTTTCTCTCATTGTCGCAGCCACAGGCAAAATTCTTGGCATTGCCTGGCAGGACAAGAACAAGAACACCAAGAACAAGACCAAACCGGAATGCCGTAAGACAAAGCGGAATACGGCACATCGGAGGGCACGTTGTCGATGGCCCGTCGCACCGTCATCGGCCAGGCCCATTAATCAATGGCAGACGCACTTCAGTTGGCCACATTTCTAGTTTGTTGGTCTATTTCGGGGAGCTGAGTATTGCCAGAAAGTATTGTATTGCTAAGCCAGCAGGTTAAACGCCGTCGGACACGCCCCTTTTTTTGCAGCGCCCCTCCCCTTCACTTTCGTTCACGCGCAATTAGCGAACATTTGGCGAGAGTCTCGTTGGCATTTTGAATAATTATGACAATTGAAAAGTTTCTGTCAACTGTTGTGCGCGCACAGGACGAAAGGGGGGGCGGAAGGACGCTGATTGGCCCAATAATGAGCTTAGTTGATTGGCACCAGCACCAGCACCAGCACCAGCAATAAGAGCAACCAGCAGCGGCATGTGTCAACAGCAAATTGCTTAATTAGTAGTAGCCAAAGTAAAAGTTAAAGGGAAAGAGAAAGTGTGGAAAATGCCGGGGAAAACTCAAAGAGCACATTGGCTTCGAACATCTTCAAAATAAATCAGTTGGACGCTGTCAGCTAAGAATAGGTAGAAAACTGAGACGTTTTTGTCTGTCACTGATGAGTTTTGGTTTTATAGATGTTAAGAACTGCAGATTATAATATATAATCGTAGTCATTTATTGAAATCAGTGCAGAATCTGTTCATAATGGTTACCTAAATAAAAGCCGGGTTTTTTTTAGTCCTTGTGATAATTTTTTATAGAAATAATTTACTTGTAAAATAAGTGAAAGCAAATGTTATTAAATTGGTATCACTTAAATGAAGTGAATCTTGCTTAATTTAAGTTAAAATCTGAAGTGAAGGATAAAATACCCAATATTAAAGTGAAAACAGGAATAATTCTCTAAATATGTACTTTGAAAAACTATGGTATAAACTTTATACTACAATATAAAGAAAAGGAATTTCGCTTAAAGTGATCAGGGTTAATAATAAATATATTTTTAAAAATCTGAAAAAAAAAATATTAAATGGCAGGCTATACGCTCAGAGAGCGGTATATTCTAAGTGCCAAAATTACATACAAATTTATCTCTTTATTGCCCTCATTTAAATACATTAAATTAATAGTAAAAACTTTCTCAGACTTGCATAAGTGAAGTAATTTTGTATATTGACTCTTAATTAAAGCCTTTTGTCTAATCGTAAGTCGATAACAATAAGTACAAAGACCCGTTACTATAAATATATACATACATACATATATAGTATTGATAAGTCGTCTTTTGTTTATTATTGTTTTCACATTTACCGCTCATTAACTGCTTACTTAACTTATGCATTTTATCGCATTGTAATGTTTATTATGCAACTCGGTCTTTGTCCTTGAATCAATTTTAATTGATCAACAATTTGGCATTTGCCATAAGCTCTGTGGCTTATGGCTTTTATGGTAATTTTGCAAATGTGTTGAAGTCTCTGTTTTGTGAACTGCCGAAATAAATACAAAGCAAGCGAGAGAAGCATTAGAAAACAGACTCTGCTTAGATACGTAATCACTCTAACTAACTATGTATCTATGTATCTGTCTCTGTCTCTGTCTCTGTCTCTGTCTCTGTCTCGTCATTCCGCTGTAGTCCTTGCAATGCTGCTCTCTCCTCTGACGTGTCGCTGACAACTAATTAGTTTTGTTGTTTTGTTACGGCTTTTGTTTGGTTTAAGCGAGAGTTCGAAATGCTCGACGCGATTTACACGCGCAAAATCGGCTTAATAATTGATGTGAATGTTTTCGCTTCATTTTGCTTTGTTTCGCTTGGCCAAAAGCAATAAATACAACAATATGTGTGTGTGTGTGTGTGTCAGTATGTGTGCAGCTACAACCGGAAACCACTAAACCAACAAAATGGCCGAAAAGACTATGCGTGCAGCTAACCTGCGCTTCTCCCCCCCCCCCCCCCCCCCCCCCCACCAACTACCGCTATCCCAGCTGGCCCACACTTTTGTCAGTTGCGCATGTGTGTGTGTGTGTGTGTTTTGGGGTCAGTTGCCGCAATCAATTTCGATTTAGTAGCTGCCATAGTTCTGCTATGCGCCATTGTTCGATTATCATCGCCGGGGCCAGCGTGCCAGCAAGTGTGAGCGAGTGTGAGACGGCAGAGAGTGGATAGTTGGGGGGTGGGGGATGGGGGGTTGGATTTTTGGGCAGAAAGCGCCTGATGTTTTGTCAGCCCAAAAGTCGCACGCCCACTTAATTAAATGCCCTGGCTAATTCGTACTTAACCTTGAGAGCGAGCAAACCAAATAGACAACATTTACGGAACACCTGCTACCCTTCCATTTACTAGCACCACTGCCCCCTCGCCCACCGCAAAGCTCGCGCTCAACTGACCTGAATGAGCAAGCGGCTGGCGGCTGGCGGCGTCAGAGTCAGATTCTCAATGCATTCGCTAAAGATAAGCCGCAGTAAGTAAAAGGCACAGGCAAAGGCAACGGCAAAGGCAACGGTAAAGGCAAAGGCAAAGGCAAAGGCACAGGCAAAGACAAACGGTAAAGGCAAAGGCAAACGTATAAAGCGCACAGCAGAGAACGAAACGAATGCTGAACGTCTTCTTCTTCAACTTGTGCTTCTGCCTATGCATGTCATTGGTCAAACACATGTAATGAGAGCGGACCGAGAGTGAAAGAGGGAGAGTGAGGGAGAGACTGAGTTACAGTATGTGTACATTTGTTTCACTTGCATTTGTTGTTGTTGCTGCTGCTGCGTTTTCTGCTTTGCCTTGGCATTTTTTCTACTCAATAGAACGGAATCGCATAGGCTTTGAATTGCTGCTGCTTTGCTGCTGCTGCTTTTGTCTGCTTTGCTTCTTTTTTTTTGTATTTTTTTTTTTTTTTGCTGCTGTGTTGTTTTTGCAGTTGCGGTTTCTCTCCCACTCATTATTTGCGGTTTGCTGCGCAAAGTTTTGCCCGCTTGTCGGTTCGCATTTGCACCTGTAATTTTTGCAACTTTCAATTAGGAAGGCATTAAGCCAGAAAGTGCTTCATTGAGCGGCACGGCCCCCTTGTCGGGTATCGTGGGTCGGGGTTCGGCGGGGGTCGGCTGCTTGGGTATTAGAATGTTCTTGAAAGGCCGTGCCACAAAAATGCAGCTGCAAAAGAAATGTGCAACACAAAAAATATGCCAAGCTGATGACTCGAATGGAATTTTCGTTTGGCTTGGACAGTCAGTCCACACGGTCCACCCGACCGACCCGTTCCACCCGCTGCACCCATCGGGACCAGGTCGAGTTGATTTTCCATGAAATTGTGTTTTATGCTCGCCTTTTATTAGTTTGTGCCCGCTGGGCGTGGCACTTTAATTAAAATTCCACCCACACTGCATTTGACTCATAATAATAAATATGATTTGCCATTACTGAGCCAAAAGCAGCCACAGCAGCCGTGTACTAGAAATGCGCACCCGGAGTATTCTCTCAGCCAGGTCAAGGAGTAGTAGGTGGGCAACGGGCTGGGGTCACTAAAAATATCAAATTGCACTCTCATTTCCAGCAAACTATGTTTTTATACAAGTAAAAATAGCAAAGGCAATAGATTAATTTCGGAGAAAAACAAACAGCTCAACACAAGAATGTTTTTATTATAATTACTAGGTATTCGAGGAATTCTAGTTATGGCATGGTTTCAGTTGAATTATTACAGAATGAGAAATTCAAGTGGAAAATAATGTTAAATGCTGGAAACTATTTCAGCACCCTTACAATTTTAAGTGGAACCAAATAATAATTGATTCTGAAAACTATTAAAATATGCCCAAGGAGAAGGAGCATATCAACGGTATTCCTTAAATTATATAATACACCAAAGAAATAAGTAAAATTTGAGTGTTTTTTTAGGCACATAAATTTGAAATATATATAAATCAAATATTATAATCGAAATCGTTTTTCAATTTGTTGCATAAATCAACTGTCGTAAATACCTATTTAACTTGTTGATGCTCATTTATTATACGGCACTTAGATAACGCCAACGGATTTAGTTCGACCTCAGCGAAAACTCACCTGCAATGAGAGAAAAAATATAGAAATTAAATCATTTATTAATATCAATGTTTTAGTTGTATAATTCCAAAAAAAAAAGCACGAAACCAACTGCAAATAATTGCCAAAGCAATTGACAATCCAACAATTACAACAACTAAACGCACATATGAAAAAAGAAAATTGTGAAAACGGAAAATGAAAACACAAAATGCAACCACACAAAACATGAACACAAAGTAAAAACTAATGAACAAAAAGTGTGGAAAACTGCACAATCAGCGCAAATTTTTTGCTCTTTTGGCCAAAAATTATGACAAGCAAATATGAAGTTACAGGGGGACAGGTAATGAGGGGGGCAGAAGATGTGTATGGCAAGTGTGAAATGATTTGCACATTGCAATTATGTTCTACACGTGCCAGCAAAATTCTTGAGCACTTGTACCGCCGAGGGGCAAAAAAGTAAACAGAGAATGAAAAATGGAAAGAGACACAGATAGACACATAGTTCGACAAAAAAAGGAAATTTCATTTGATTTGTGAGAGAGCTTTTATGCGATATTGACTCAAGCTCTTTTAATCTCTCAGATGTGGAAGTTGAAATTGATTGATCATGGCGAAAATATCTTAATTCAGTGTTGTGCAATGCATGAATATGCATTGAAGAAGCTTTTAAAGCACATGAAAGCTTCTCGCAATGGAAGTTGGAATTGATTGGTTATGGCTAAAAAGTCTTTATTATTTTCTGAATTCAGTGCTGTGCAATGCATGAATATGCTTTTAAGAAGCTTTTAAAGCACATGAAAGCGTCTCGCAATGGAAGTTGGAATTGATTGATTATGGCGAAAATGTCTTAATTCAGTGTTGTGCAATGCATGAATATGCATTTAAGAAGCTTTCAAAGCACATGAAAGCTTCTCGCAACATGAAAAGCTTGCGATTAATCACACTTCAAGCTTAAACGTTGCCTTCCCCACAAGCTTCCGGCTCGAACAACTATTTCGTCAGTTTATTGAGCAGAATGAAAACTGAATCATTGCTAAAATGTTGCTAAATAATTGATGCATTCAAATGCCGCATGTTAGTGTATTCATTTTAAATGATGTTTAGATTCTCTACGGCATTTTGTTAGCCGTTGAATGTTGAATGTTAAATGTGAAATGAATGCTATTCAAATTTGGGCAGTATTCGCATGAATACAATGCAATCTGCAGCCGACTGTAATTAGATATAACATAATTAGTAGAATGGACATGCAACGAATGCATTCGTTTTTGCAACATTAAACATTCATTTGCTATTCATATCACAAATTGCAATCATTTTGATGTCATGTAAGTGATTTAAATGCAATTCCAGTATGCACTTATCCCAGCACATTAACAGCTCATATGTGCAGTGTGTGTGTGTGTGAGGGAGAATGAGCGAGTGAGATACACCCACACCTTTATTGACACACGGATAATCTCACACACACACACACACACACTGAGATTGTGAAAGCTGTGAAATATTACACCGCTGTGCATCTAATTAATAACAAAATTTTAATCGCCTAACGATAGTCCTGTATTACAGAAGCCCCCCACCACTAGTCACCCCCACCCCCACCGCCACACACACTTCACCTAGTTTCGTATTTGGGCCTGGCTAATATCATAAATGTTTGTCGCCGCCCTTAGCCATTCCGGCTGATGATTATTATTGTTATTGTTATTGTTATTAGCGCTTCGAGATTTATGTGCAA